>CM069441.1:151637672-151695659 GCA_035610835.1 Ophiura sarsii | reverse complement strand
CTTTGTATTAGGCTAAATTAGCCTGGCTAATGAGAGTTGAATTGGTAATTTCATACTTTGTATTAGGCTAAATCAGCCTAATGAGAGTTGAATTGGTTATTTCCTACTTTGTGTGTATAAGGCTAATAGCCTGGCTAATAAGAATTGAATTGGTTCCCATTTTCATACTTTTTGACCAGGGAGGTGGATGATCATCGTAGATTTGTTCATTATTTCATTATTGCGTAGCAACTGATTGATGTCAGCACCACATTTATGCATAAGAATGATTGAAAACCAATGGTTCATACAGAGTAAGAGTTAAGTGAAACTTTACAAGTATTAACTTTTTGTTTTAACATTTATAAATAATTGAGGAGTGGACGTGCAAGAATCTAATTATTCCTTCACTGAGAGTGGTATAAATGAGGGCGTCTTTGGTATTGGTAATTGATAATAATATAAGTAATTTATAATGGAAAATGACAATGTTGCAGCGCAAAAGAAAAGTTGGCGCAGGCGAGAAGCGGGAACCATCGACCTCCATTGACCATGTTGGCCTATTTGATATAAACTCCGCACAAAAAGAAAGTAAGCACTTTTTTCGAGACACCCTGTGTTTAATTCCTAAGACCCTAAATAAATTCAAAATATGGGCAAGAACTGGAATGGTCTCCTGCGCATTTTGACACCTCGTTTGTCACAATAGCACCTATATTAATGAAGCATTGTCCATTTGAATACAAAATGATGCAGATTCCATTGTTGCACTTAACCCTTACCCATGAAATAAAGAATAAGTTCACATACGCAAATGATAAGGATGATAAGCAAAGTTTGTTTTGCTCATTTGGGCTTTGTTTAATCAAAACAAAAAATGAAATTAAAAAGTATTGTCAAAATAAACCACAAATCCATCAGTATCGTGTGTGTCTTCCTCCTACATGGAGAAAAGGAAGTGGTACACTTTAGATTTACTGTTTTGTTTACGATCTTTTCAAATGGGTATAGGGCTAAGTGCAACAATGGAAACTGGATCATTTCGTATTCAAATGGACACAGCTTCATCAATATTTGTGCTATTGTAACATGAGGTATCAAAATGTGCGAGAGAAAATTTCTGTTCTTTCCCATATTTTGAATTTATTTAGGGCCCAAGGAATTAAACACAGGGTGGAAAAGTGTTTACTTTCTTTTTGTGTTCGGTCTATAGGCTAATTATTACTCTATTTTAGTTTTGTCTAGCATAATAATAGTAATGTTACTTTGTTTCAAGGTAATTTAGCCTTTGGTTGGTATTACTGACGAGGACTTGAGTGTAGGCAAAAGACCAATGGAACCTAAAAAAAGTGGCAGCACCAGCATCAACATTTTTTGGTGGGAGGGGAGGGCTGAGGAAAAGACAACAATTTTCTTTGGGGCGAAAATTGTTGGCTTTTATTGTACAACATTGCCTGAAATTAGCTTAATTTGTTCTGAATTCGATATTTCATACCAATTGGAAGCTAATTTTAAGGAATTTTGACATTAAAACTCAACATTTTCGATTTTTTGGGGACGAAATGAGGGTGGGACTTCAGCTGACTGAGGGGGGGGGGGGGGGGGGGGGGTCTTGACTGAGGAATTCTCCCCTCCCTCGGTATTGCCGCCACTAAACCTTCTCTATGCATGTGAACGACATTGTCCGTTTGACGCCATATTTTGCTAGCTATATCATTCAGATTCTCTGTTAGGATTGACAATCGGTAGTTAATAATGCATAAAAATGACGCTAATAACATTCCAAATAAGTTTATATTACGTCATAAAAAAGAACGATTCAAAATAGGGTCACAATTAATATTTTTGCGCTATGTTTAGATTCATTAATAAAGGCGGGAAAGCCTATAAGACCGTAACCTTTTGTTTGACAAGACCTATCATACACACCAAAATATCCGTTTTACTGTGTCCAGCTGTTTATTTGGATATACTCCGTCCATACTCCAAACTGTCTATCAAAGCATCTTAACATAACGGCAAACCGCTACAAATGTCCTTAAAACGCATTAACGGTAAATTCAATGGATTTTAACGGTATTATAAACCCCGTTATATTTATCACACCTGCAAATACAATAGTAACAATGAGCGCCAATTGAAAGTAATAACTTAGCTTTGTTAAGAGATAATAGTTACAATAGGTCTTTTGATGTGTCAAATAGACAATACAATTATACATCGTTTGACCGTACCACGCCTTTTTCTCACCCACTTAAGGACAACGTTTTAACCGTTTAATTACAATCGATGACTACTTGAAAAACACTCAAGTGTATTTGCGTCGTGTTTGCATAAGATTGAAGATTTGTCTTTGAAACTTATTTTGACGTTTTTTAATAAAACAACTTCGGGTGATCATAAAACTAAAGTCTAAAAGCAAACCATGCATGTGTATATTATTTAGCCAGGGGGCCCGGCGGGTCGGTAGTTTTCCGGACTGAGGTTTGAACGGGACAGATGTAGGATTGATCCCTTTTAGCATCTCTAAGCTAGAGACCTATTTTGTTAATTAATCATCAGTATTTCACGTGCATTTTGCACTCCCCGTTTAGAAGTGATAAAAAATAACACGTTATGTTTTTACTCAGTCTAGTCTAGCTTAAAGTACCATGAGCAAAGAGTACTGCGATGTCGTAACTGGTTTGGCCTAATTGTTGTAGAATATCGGAAGATTATGTCGCTATAGCCATGATAGCATTTAGGCATATGGCCTACGATTTTCTGTACATTTTGCATAGATGGTTATTCCAGTGTTGCAGAACTTAAACATGAAGGCATCTAAACTTGAAGCATTGTTACATGATTACTTTCACCTTTTTGTTTTACCCGGTTGATTTAACAAGAGTAGATTCATTACCCAAACATTACCCAGAATATTAAGACAATATTGGGTGTCGAAGTGAAATTGCTTATCGCGTTGAAACAAACAGCCCACGGTAGATATATAAGCCACAAATATTATCCCAAGTCTAGCGCACCGTGAGCTGGGATACTAATGCTGTCAAGTCGCATGTTTTTTGAGCGCAACTTCGTGTTTCATCTAAATCCAGCGTCTTGAGCCTATACCTAATACGGTAATTTTGAGCCCAACCCTAAGGAACAACTCCACCGTATAATGAAGTCGGATTCTGCAAAGAATACAGAAATAAAAGAAAGACGGAAATAAAAAGAGAAAATAGCGCTAAATCCACGTAGTAATATCTCGCGCAAGTTGTTCTTTTTCATAGCTTCTTTCTCCGGTCTATTGCGAAGGATTATTTGTGCAGGCGAATTAATCTTCGTCATGTTGTTTTGTCCTCCGGTCGGCCTCTAATTGTTTTTGCTAGAGCGCGAGGTTCACTTACAAACACTGTGAGTAAATCTGTAGGCCTATAGCTAAATTAGTTGATTTTGAGTGCGTTAATACACCATTAAGTTATTAAATGCATCAAGCACGTCTATGAATAGGATTTGTCTTTCTATCTGACTGCAGGGTATCACATCAGACCGTTAAATTATCGGAATTAAAAGTCAATAATTATGTCGTGGAGATTATACGTCTAAACTTTGTGGTCGTGTACAGTTTTGCGGATCTTTTACTTGTACAACCAGTTTAATCTTTTAACACTCGTCCTCCTAAAATATATTTTGTAATGAGTCCTCCAAGGAGGGGTGGTTGCAACCCCCTAGATTTATGTTATTATACATCCATGCATTTGTCTTTGATACCTATGGATAGCTATGAGCCGCCTCTTTCCAATGATACCACACTAAATACATTCATATGACATAAATTGCCCGCTTAAGCCTTAGGAGCGCTATTAATTCGGTCTGGTCTGGTTTCCATTATGTTGCAGCCGGTTGGTTGCACACGAGAATTATGTCATATAGCAACCAGCTTTGATGGAAGGCGAATATTTAAATTTGGTGCCGGTTTTTAGGGCACCAATTTACATGAATTTAAAGCGCTGCTAAGCGGGCCTTGTAGCCTAACGCCCCAGTTGATGCTATAATCATGACTATTATAGTCATTAGTATATTATATACTATAGTATACACACCAATACATGCAATAAGATGTCTATGTCCAACCAAAATCATCTCGAAAACCGGGAATGGCCGATTTTCACGCATGAAATTAGCAGATTTGCATTTGCGCAAATGTATCCAAACTAAATAGATTGACTATAATACCTTTAGTCATAAAGAACGCCATTTTCATATACGTTTATCGACAGCTTTCCAATTTTCACCCCTTTCTTCCAACTTATTCTTTCATAAAATAGTATAGCAAAACAATTAGTTGTAGGTCTAATAGTGGTAATCGCAGAGATCATCGACCTCATTACTCTTAAAGGAAATCATAGTCTGCGGGAATTTCCTCTAAACATTTCCCTACAGGAACACACAAGTGTTGATATAATCCGTTGCATTGTGGGTACTAAACATTTCCCTACAGGAACACACAAGTGTTGATATAATCCGTGGCATTGCGGGTAGTTATAGGCCTAATTGACTCTTTATTACCGTAGATTTTGCTAAAAAGAACTGCACATCAAGATAACCCTAAATAAAAATTCCATTGAAATGGAATGGGGGCGATCCAAAAGAAAGAAGCATGTTTTGTAACCATTTTCTGAAGCATCTATTGCATACCAAAATACCAGGGAAATGGTGTATGTATATTCCATAATTCAAACCAAAAAAACCCAAATCAAGACACCACAGTCTAAAAATAGTACGGGAAACCAATAAAGTTGATTTGTGTGCATAGAGGGGGGAGGGGGAGGGGGTACCGTCTGAAGAACAATCTAGGTATATATGACATTGTACTTTGTCTAAAACGTTGGTCCAGGAATTGCTATACTAATTAAAAATGGCATTCCGCGATCATGGTTATCCATATTGACATTTCATTAAATCAATCCAGGAATTGTTATTATATAACCCGAAACTTAAACATCCACAACTAACCACTTATTATTAGACAACCCCACAACAATTGGGAGATTTCTCCTATAGTCAAACCAGAGAGATGTTATACTAATTATTACACCTCACTGGTCAAACAAGATAAGCTATTATGTCTCTCTGTGGGGAGTCTGATAAACATCTTTCTGAATGAATCATCAACCGTCTATGCATCAACTAAACAAATATCGCTTTGACTCCATTACAGACTGCAGGACTGTTAAAATAAACTGCATATAGGTACATGAAATTTACAAAGACTACAAACATGGCGGCCCCACTTATGTCTAGAAAGACCTAAATGTGCAATCCCATGCTATAGGGTGGCTTCGCCCCCAATAAGGTAAATCATGAATAGCTACTACTGATCCATCATTTGCTAAATACGAAACATTAATTGAAAATCAATTAAAATGACATTACGTAATTTGGCATGATGGCCTTCATAACATGCAGAATACCGTGGATAGGTGTAGACTGTAGAACCTTTCAACTTGGAAAAACATACAATATGATTCAATGTCAAAATCCTTCATAAAAATCATACACATAATTACAAACATTATATGGTAGAAATTTGTTCATACAATATTTTGAATGGGCCTAAACAAGGAGAGCTTAGACAGTCTAAGAAAAAAGGGTGCTTCAGGGGTTCTTGGCTGTCCCGTATATGGAACCCTTTATAGAACCTTTAAAGGTTCCAAAAAGTTCAAAAAGAACAAAAAATGGGGGGGGGGGGGGGGGGGGGGGGGGGGGGTGAGGTCAAAAAATTTCGCACAGTCAAAAAAAAATTGCACAGTCAAAAAAAATCGCGCAGTAAATGTACTACATGAACAATTTCTCGTCCACATTTTTCCGCTTCTCCGTCCACATTTTTTGTTTACACTTTCTACAAAATTTCGCACAGTACAATATGGAATATGATGTTGCTCTGACCGCTGGTTTAAAACACCATTGAATGTGTATATTCATTTTCAATGGGTTAAATGCCAGCGATCAGAGAAACATCCATTCACCTGGTGATTGGACAAAATGACCGTATGGGATTGTCCATGAAACTCCAGAGCAGCGATATATTCCGGAAGGTCTACATACCTCTGAATCTTTATAAGCTCTGCCGTTTACGCATTGAGCACTTTGTTCGATGGCTGTCTAACCAGAAACGGTTGTCAATAAATATTACGCTCCTGATTTATCAGTTGAGCACTTTTTGATTATCTTTTGATAATGTGTATTGACCTCTTTTGGAATATGATGTTGCTATAACCGCTTGTTTAAAACACCAATGAATGTGTATATTCATTTTCAATGGGTCAAATGCCAGCGGTCAGCGAAACATCTATTCGCCTGATGATTGGACAAAATGACTGCATGGGATTGTCCATGAAACTCCACAGTAGCGATATTCCGGAAGGTCTATACCTCCGAATTTGTATAAGCTCTGCCGTTTACGGTATTGAACGCTTTGTTCAATAGCTAGTCCAATGAATCAATCAATGAATCAATGAATCAATGAATGAATGAATGAATCAATCAATCAATCAATCAATCAATCAATCAATCAATCAATCAATCAATCAATCAATCAATCAATCAATCAATCAATCAATCAATCAATCAATCAATCAATCAATCAATCAATCAATCAATCAATCAATCAATCAATGAATGAATGAATGAATGAATGAATGAATGAATGAATGAATGAATGAATGAATGAATGAATGAATGAATGAATGAATGAATGAATGAATGAATGAATGAATCAATGAATGAATCAATCAATCAATCAATCAATCAATCAATCAATCAATCAATCAATCAATCATCAATCAATCAATCAATCAATCAATCAATCAATCAATCAATCAATCAATCAATCAATCAATCATCAATCAATCAATCAATCAATCAATCAATCAATCAATCAATCAATCATCAACCAATCAATCAATCAATCAATCAATCAATCAATCAATCAATCAATCAATCAATCAATCAATCAATCAATCAATCAATCAATCAATCAATCAATCAATCAATCAATCAATCAATCAATCAATCAATCAAATGTGTTAATTTTTCAAACGTTGTTTATATTGTTGTCTGTTGTCTTAAAACTTTATAGCCTAATCTAGAGAGAAATTGCTTCTAAATTTCACTAGGAACGTCACCAATGTGTTGATTGTTTACTTTAGACAATGACTCACTTGCCTGACAAACTAAACAACAATACTTCCTTGTTAACGGTATACTATACTAATAACTTAAAACCTAACTAACACATTTTGACCGCACTTGTAACCAGTATTATTATAATTGGGCTCTTCCTTGGAATACGCCTTTTTTATATAATTCCATTTGAACAGAAAAATATAATAAGCATTGAAACTAAAATTAAATAATCAAAAAGTATTCGATTCCTATTTTTATAGTGTACACATAGGCATAGTTGTGAATAGTACTATTGTATCATAATATATAGTGCGTATCGGCTGAAATCAGCCAAAAACCAATCAAATTGTCTGTTGACATCCAAAACCACACCCACTATGACATCATAATTTATCTATTGACCAATTCGAGTAGAAGACCAGTACTAAGTGTACAATATATCCTCAGAATGAAAGAAAAAGTAGAGTCTTGTTATACAAAAGCTGGCTATATTCATACCACATTGTATCATATATGAGAATAAAGTATACCAAGTCCAGTCCACTATTACATATGGGATTCTACTCATTTTATTTAAACAAAATGGTATACGGTTGTTAGTTTATGGCACGAACCCATATTATTATAGTCTCATCCATCACTTGAAAGGGGTAAAATAAGGGGCACTCATGTTTGACAATCATCTTGACAGAATGGCAATTGCATATAAAACAAAATGTAATTATGATGTAGCAGCTTAATAATACACTTGTCAAAGTGAAATGATATACATGATGAAAGAACAATAACAACGGTTCACAATTGCATGTACTTGGCCTATTAGTTATTTGCCTATATTATGTTGAGCAAAAATATTGAATTAGAGGTGACACGGTATAGGCCTAGACGATGAAGTTGAAGATGAGAATGTTGAAATATAGTGAGGTTGATATAGATGAAGATGAGAATGTTGTAAGATAGTGAGGTTGATATAGATGAAGATATTGGTAATTTTATATCTGAACAGATTTAGGAATCAGGTTCGTTGGTTCTTTCCAAAAACGTATACTTATACATCAAAGCTGAGTGTAGTGTTATATGAGTGGTGTTACAGTGAATGTGGTTGGTTAAAACGAAACCTGAGGCTTATTATTGGATCCCATTGTATTCCTATATGCATGTGCTCCTGCCAGTTCACTAATTAGTCACAATGCCTTCTAGTTCTTATAGACAAGTTGAAGTACTCGCTGCTTTAGAGAATTCATCCTACAGTATGCAGAGTGGCTAAAGAAAACACCGCCAGTCAAAAAAGTATCACTATTATCACGATTATTATACGGTTATAGGTGTTTTCAACGTAGTGTTGTATTGTTTGCGACACGTGTCCTGCGGGTCAATCCTTTGGGGTCAAACCCCCTTCATTGGATGTAAATTCCCCCAGTATGTTTGCTTTTTATCCATTGAGTTCGGGCTAAAATGAACAAATTAATTTGCTGAAGACGTTGCCAAGTTATGAAGGTTCGCGGCGATTATTGTTATCTCCGCGTGGATTATAGCAGGTTGGAAATTGGGCATGATTTCAACTTGACGTCTAACCAAACTGGTGAACTTAATTTAGAAAAATGTTTCGTGCATAAAATAACCGTCGGGTAACATTTTTGTTGCAAGACAATACATCCAGGGATGAGAAGTTACATTTACGACGAAGATGTCGAGGCTTATTGTGACGGTGACGATAACAATGTATTGGATGAAGCGAGAGTGCATCCCACGACGTAAGCTATCACACAGTTTTACCTGACGCTCAAAGCGAGTAAAACAGGCTTATTGTTCGTACATACCCTCCCCGATATAGCGAGTCAAAACAAGTTGTTATTGTATAAGTTAATACCCGATGGGGGACTATTCCCCATATATCCACATTATTACTCTTTTCATAACTTTCCCCTCAAATTGCAAGAGAGGGAACTTTTAATTTCCTAATTGATCATAGTTTGCCGAGCAACCGCAAAGATATGTAAAGAAAGAGAAAAAAAGACTGGGGATTCTAGAATGCATGCATTTTCCCCGGACACCCTCTCGGTTGTTCCTTGCTACCGGTAGGTATAGGTATGCCAGAATAGATTCTCCTTGAATTAGCTTGGCACAATAGAAATTGTCACGACGCGTTTTCGTTCCCCTCTTTTTAATTTCATCCCCATCGTCATGGTTTCAAAGTCATCTTTAATCTCATTATTTAAGTATTCGATACACGTTCAATTTTTTTTAATTTGCATATTCAATGTTACCTTCATCCTCATTTATTTCAATCTTCAAAGTAATTTTCAGGTTGGTCTCTGTTTTAATATTTCATCTACATCTGCATCGCCAATATATTTTATTTTCATTGGTCCAGGTTCGAGACCGTGTAATTTTAATGTCTTTTGTTAATTTAATTAACGCCAGTTTGTCCGAGTCTATGTTATTTCCATTGTCTTAGTTGTTGTTTTCATGTTTTCATTGTTTTCACCGACTATATGTCCTTGTCATCTGAGCAGTCATTATACCGACTATCTTCAAGTCCTTGTCATCTGAGCAGTCAATATACCGACTATCTACAAGTCCTTGTCAACTGAGCAGTTTTCCTCAAAGCTCAGCATCTGCATCCAACTCAATTTTCCCTTCGTTTTCGACATCTTAATCTCATCCGGTTTTACCATCTTGTGTTTATCTTTGTAATAATGTACTGAGGGGCGTATTCATATTCTCTGCTCTTCAACACTCTGCATCTTCGCGGCACCTGAATCATCCTCATCAGCATCTGCATCCTCCTCCTTCTTGATCATTATCTTTTAAGAATCATCTTATAGGAGATGAGAGGCCAACAAGAGGTTTCATTCATCATACAAAGTTCATCCATAAGGGTGGGTGTATTTATTGTCATTGTTATAATCACCATGAATTTCACATTACTGTAACAACATTATATTTACCCTGCTACATCATAATTGCATTTTGTTTTGATATGCAATTACCATTCTGTCAAAATGATTGTGAAACATGAGTGCCCCTTCCCTTACCCCTTCACAGTGATGGATGGGAGTGTTGGGGTGTGTTTGTTGGGACCAACAGATGGTTTAACAAGCCATGTGCGTTATCTGTGTTGTTGTTCTTCGGGCCCTGGTACACTCACTAATGACTTGATGACATTGACTTTGACTATACTACAATTAGAAAACATGTGCGACAAGCATTGATATGGAACGAGTTACGTAGCATCGAAGGTGGTGGAGCCCCAAGTAGTGTTGTTATGAAGCGAATGTAGAAACTTAATGCTTTTATCATGTTTATTGTGTAATTACCTAAGTTAGTAATAATTCCCTTCTTTCCCTCGTATACTGCGCAATTTTTATAGTTAAATTTAACAAAACCAACACATTTTGTATATTTTGTGCTTATTTCCAACTTGGACTGATGCAAATCCACTATGTATGTGCTCCTGGAAATAGTAGGCCCTACTAATCTATTGTTTATAATCGACTTCTTAACCGTGCCTTTGTAATTGGCTTCTAACCCAGCGGGCAAAATGACATTGTAACAACGTTGTATCAACATTGATTATCAACGTTGAAATATAGTTGAATTAACAGTTGGATTTGAAAGTTTGTACCAACCATAGATTTCAACGTTGATTCAACGTCATATTTCAACGTTGATTCAATGTTGAATTTTGGTCACGTAGTTGAAATTTGGTTGATATACCAACCAAATTTCAATTACTTTACCAGAAAATGTGTTGATTTCTTCCTAAAAAAATACTTTGTGAAGCTTTTGTATCGCTGGGCAACCACCAGGGGATGGGAGGGGGGGGGGGGGGGGGGGGGGTTACAAGGGCATTGGATGTTTATGTTCTTGCACAATGTATAATGCATTTGTTTAGTGAACAGACACCTTTCTTCAACCAGTGGGGGGGGGGGGGGGGGGGGGGGGGGGGGGGGGGGGTTACAAGGGCATTGGATGTTTATGTTCTTGCACAATGTATAATGCATTTGTTTAGTGAACAGACACCTTTCTTCAACCAGTGCGAAAATATGCATATACGAGTGTATATCAATATACATTCAATGGTGTTAAATTAATGTATCGACTTCAATAAAATAAAATAAAATGTTTTAATGAATAAAAGGTGCAAATTTGCTCATTAGCATAACTGAAATGGTACAAACGAGCACCGGTACTAATTTTTGTACCATTGCAATTATGCTAATGAGCGATTTGCACAATTTATTTGGCTAATATAAGGCCAGGTAAAATATGCAAATTAGCTCCAGACTGATTTTTGGAAACATGATTTTTGCAAGTCCATTCAACAACGTTGAATCAACGTCAATATTCAACGTTACTTCAACAAAGCACAAAATGTAGTTGAAAAGATGTTGAAATCATGTTGTTTAACAACGAACCATATTTCAACGTTGATTCAACGTTGAAATATGGTTGAGTGCCCGCTGGGAAGCTCATCCGGTTAGGAGATATATTTAACGATAAAGATTAATGGCGCTGCACATGAAACGTTTCTTACCATCGGTGCGCGAATATAAAAACTAAAACAGCAGGAGAAACTGGGTGCAAGTTGCTAAATGTTGAATATTTCAGCGCCCTGGAAAGGTGCAGGTGCCCACACTACCCAGTGAAGTTTTCATTTGCAGCACTATGTATGAACACCTTGAGATAATTCGGATGATTTAGTACGTGTACATATGATTCTGAATGATGATACCATAATCTGATCTGATGATGTGAGTGTATCTCATTGCTTTATGTTGATCCTACCGTCCTACGGGTCAATTAGAAAACAAATTGTTCAAAAAAGGAAGAGTAAAACAATCCCTTGGGTGGATTAAATACTGAAACCCTCCCTCAATTTATAAGATTGTACATCTTGATTGTACGTTTTTTCCATAAAAGATGCAATATGTCTGACCAATTACAGCAAACCAGTCTACTATTAAAACTCCACTAAATCACCATAGAACTCGACACACACAGTCCCTCCACAGGGCTTTCATGATCATCGTCAGGCCATGACGGACACGTTTCATGAGGCAGTTCTCATCGCCCATAACCCCCGATTACAATGCAGAAGAGAACTAAGCACGCACCGCGCTTAACCCAAGGGAGGCGGAGTACACTTAAAATCGACCATTTTAGTTATAGTTACTTATCAGACATTATTGTAGAGTTGGACTTATAATAATGATAAAATCTCGTTTTGAAAGATTCTTCTTATATTTACTTTCCCACAAAGCTACGAAGGCCAACATGTTTATAAAGAGATGCCACACGCGTCTATTTTGCTCTCTTTTTTGATAAACAGTGTCACGCGTGCGAAACGTCTAAAGGCAAATTGTATATCTGGCAACAAATGTTGACGTTCATCTTAACGTTCAATATCTGTAAGTTTAAACACGCTCGTGTTTTAATGGTGGATTCTAATTCAAATAGTTTTAAGAGAGAATAATTATTTGATCTCTCAGTGGTTTCTATCGCACAAAAAGAGGTCTAGCAACACTCAGCTACAACCATAACAAAGTTCTTGGGACTGACACTTCTTAGCGGAGTTGGAGGGAGGGCGTAGAACTTATATTGAATGATCCTTATACTTCGTAGGTCTTAAGTTGATTAAATTAGGTCACAAACTGGTTGAAGTTTACATCAACAGACATATCATGCTTATAATTATGTGCTACACTTAGGCCTACATTAGGCCTAGCCGCCTATCAATAACAAAGATACCTTCTAAAACGGAGTTTATTCGATTCTGGTACCATTTTTATCTTTTGTTTTGAGAAAATTGAAAATTGAGATCCTGAAAACCTTTGTATCCATATTTTAACATGTTTAATTGATTCTTCTTCTTCTTCTTCTTCGGCCTCCGTCAGATATGACGATTGGCTGCCATACGATCACATCTCCGGATCATCTTTCTCCAAGCTACTCTGTCTTGTGCCAGACGCTTGGCCTTTATAAGACTCATACCAATCCATTCCTTGATGTTGTCAAACCATTGTTTCCTTTGACGACCTCTTTTCCTGCTGCCTTCCACTTTCCCTTCTATGATGTGGAGTGCCAGTAAGCTACCACTGCCTCTAATGATGTGCCCGAAGTAGGCCAGCTTTCTTTTGATAAGCTCTCCTAGCAGTTGTCTCTTTACACCAAGTTCTTTCAGGATACTTATGTTGGTTCTTTTCTCCTTCCAGTTAACTCTTAACATTCTTCTCCAGATCCACATTTCAGCAGCCATTATGCGATTTTCATCTGCTTTGATTAGAGTCCATCCCTCCAGACCGTAATGCCAATGCTTTTACAATCTTTGTTTTAAGGTTTGTTGTGAGGTTGCGGTCGCGGTCATTCCATAGGTCCTGGAGTTCTATCATCCTTCCTTGGCCATTCCGATTCTAGCTCTTATATCAGCTGTGCAACTGGCAGATGTGGTTTTCACAGAGCCTAGGTATTTGAAGCGACTGACTTAATTGATTAAGAAACTTAAACCTGAATGTAGTTATTTGTTTGATGGCCATTTATAAATAAATCTCTAAACTATAAATCTCACCAGTTAATTACAATTAATCACCAAATTAGAGCCTAATCAATTCTTAGATTTATCTAAATGTTGTATTATTGATAATATTAATAGCCTAACTTAAATGATCGATTTTTTTTCGTAACCTAGAGAGGGACCCCTTGATTCGAACCCAACCCTAAACCATAACCATAACCTTAAACCTAAACCTTACCTTAAACCTAACCCTATACCCTAACACGTGTTACAATCTTACGCACGAAAGAAAAATAGATAATGACACTGAGTATACTACAAAACCCTTTTGGTTAGGGTTAGGGTTAGGGTTAGCAAAATACTTTTCACTGAATTCTGTGGTTCACGTTCTTTTCAATGTGCTGCACCTCGATTATGGAATAAGCGTCCGGAGTCTGTAAAAACTGCAGAATTTGTGGATTCATTCAAAACATTGTTAAAAGACTTTAATTCTGAAATCTGAGAGTGATTTCTTTGATTAATGTTTTTGTGAATTCAGTATCATTATTTATGGCTTTGTTCAGATTGTGAGTGGGGATTGTTATTAGTTAAACCATGACAACGCTACCACTTTTGTTTTGTTGTGTTGAAGTGATGACGGTTCTCCTTCATTCGCATTTTTGTACCATTTTTGTTTTGCAATGTTTGTGTCGATGCGCCTGGAGCAACAGTTTTGTTGAATGTTGGCGCATTATAAGCTGCCATTATTATTATATTATTATTAATATTGTTGCAAAAAAGAAAACATTGTCTGTTCCGTACTGGCACTGAGTACTACAAAACTCTAATGGCACTGAGTACTACAAAACCCTAATGGCACTGAGTACTACACAACCCTAATGGCACTGAGTACTACAAAACCCTAATGGCACTGAGAACTACAAAACCCTAATGGCACTGAATACTACAAAACCCCAAAGGCACTGAGTACTACAAAACCCTAATGACACTGAGTACTACAAAACCCTAATGGCACTGAGTACTACACAACCCTAATGGCACTGAGTACTACAAAACCCTAATGGCACTGAGTACTACAAAACCCTGATTGCACTGGGTACTACAAAACCCTGATTGCACTGGGTACTACAAAACCCTAATGGCACTGAGTACTACACAACCCTAATGGCACTGAGTACTACACAACCCTAATGGCACTGAGTACTACAAAACCCTAATGACACTGAGTACTACAAAACCCTAATGGCATTGAGTACTACACAACCCTAATGGCACTGAGTACTACAAAACCCTGATTGCACTGAGTACTACAAAACCCTAATGGCACTGAGTACTACAAAACCCTAATGGCATTGAGTACTACACAACCCTAATGGCACTGAGTACTACCAAAAACCCTGATTGCACTGAGTACTACACAACCCTAATGGCACTGAGTACTACAAAACCCTAATTGCACTGAGTACTACACAACCCTAATGGCACTGAGTACTACAAAACCCTAATGGCACTGAGTACTACATACCCCTAATGGCACTGAGTACTACACAACCCTAATGGCACTGAGTACTACAGACTCCTAATGGCACTGAGTACTACAAAACCCTAAAGGCACTGAGTACTACCAAAACTCCAATGGCACTGGGTACTACCAAACCCTAATGGCACTGGGTACTAAAAAAAACCTAAACTCTAAACCTTGGTAGCAAAGACCCGGCTCTAATGTCGCTACGCTCGCAGCTTGGTTCCGGAGCTACAAAACCCTGATTGCACTGAGTACTACAAGCCCTAATTGCACTGAGTACTACAAAACCCTAATTGCACTGAGTACTACAAAACCCTAATTGCACTGAGTACTACAAAACCCTGATTGCACTGAGTACTACAAAACCCTGATTGCACTGAGTACTACAAAACCCTGATTGCACTGAGTACTACAAAACCCTGATTGCACTGAGTACTACAAAACCCTGATTGCACTGAGTACTACAAAACCCTGATTGCACTGAGTACTACAAAACCCTGATTGCACTGAGTATTACAAAACCCTAATGGCATTGAGTACTACAAAACCCTAATGGAACTGAGTACTACAAAACCCTAATTGCACTGAGTACTACAAAACCCTGATTGCACTGAGTACTACAAAACCCTGATTGCACTGAGTACTACAAAACCCTGATTGCACTGAGTACTACAAAACCCTAATTGCACTGAGTACTACAAAACCCTAATTGCACTGAGTACTACAAAACCCTGATTGCACTGAGTACTACAAAACCCTGATTGCACTGAGTACTACAAAACCCTAATTGCACTGAGTACTACAAAACCCTAATGGCACTGAGTACTAAAACCCCTAATGACACTGAGTACTACAAAACCCTAATGGCACTGAGTACTACAAAACCCTAATGGCACTGAGTACTACAAAACCCTGATTGCACTGAGTACTACAAAACCCTAATTGCACTGAGTACTACAAAACCCTGATTGCACTGAGTACTACAAAACCCTGATTGCACTGAGTACTACAAAACCCTGATTGCACTGAGTACTACAAAACCCTGATTGCACTGAGTACTACAAAACCCTAATTGCACTGAGTACTACAAAACCCTAATGGCACTGAGTACTACAGACTCCTAATGGCACTGAGTACTACAAAACCCTAAAGGCACTGAGTACTACCAAAACTCCAATGGCACTGGGTACTACCAAACCCTAATGGCACTGGGTACTAAAAAAAACCTAAACTCTAAACCTTGGTAGCAAAGACCCGGCTCTAATGTCGCTACGCTCGCAGCTTGGTTCCGGAGCTACAAAACCCTGATTGCACTGAGTACTACAAGCCCTAATTGCACTGAGTACTACAAAACCCTAATTGCACTGAGTACTACAAAACCCTAATTGCACTGAGTACTACAAAACCCTGATTGCACTGAGTACTACAAAACCCTGATTGCACTGAGTACTACAAAACCCTGATTGCACTGAGTACTACAAAACCCTGATTGCACTGAGTACTACAAAACCCTGATTGCACTGAGTACTACAAAACCCTGATTGCACTGAGTACTACAAAACCCTGATTCCACTGAGTACTACAAAACCCTGATTGCACTGAGTATTACAAAACCCTAATGGCATTGAGTACTACAAAACCCTAATGGAACTGAGTACTACAAAACCCTAATTGCACTGAGTACTACAAAACCCTGATTGCACTGAGTACTACAAAACCCTGATTGCACTGAGTACTACAAAACCCTGATTGCACTGAGTACTACAAAACCCTAATTGCACTGAGTACTACAAAACCCTAATTGCACTGAGTACTACAAAACCCTGATTGCACTGAGTACTACAAAACCCTGATTGCACTGAGTACTACAAAACCCTAATTGCACTGAGTACTACAAAACCCTAATGGCACTGAGTACTAAAACCCCTAATGACACTGAGTACTACAAAACCCTAATGGCACTGAGTACTACAAAACCCTAATGGCACTGAGTACTACAAAACCCTGATTGCACTGAGTACTACAAAACCCTAATTGCACTGAGTACTACAAAACCCTGATTGCACTGAGTACTACAAAACCCTGATTGCACTGAGTACTACAAAACCCTGATTGCACTGAGTACTACAAAACCCTGATTGCACTGAGTACTACAAAACCCTAATTGCACTGAGTACTACAAAACCCTAATTGCACTGAGTACTACAAAACCCTGATTGCACTGAGTACTACAAAACCCTGATTGCACTGAGTACTACAAAACCCTGATTGCACTGAGTACTACAAAACCCTGATTGCACTGAGTACTACAAAACCCTGATTGCACTGAGTACTACAAAACCCTAATTGCACTGAGTACTACAAAACCCTAATTGCACTGAGTACTACAAAACCCTGATTGCACTGAGTACTACAAAACCCTAATTGCACTGAGTACTACAAAACCCTAATGGCACTGAGTACTAAAACCCCTAATGACACTGAGTACTACAAAACCCTAATGGCACTGAGTACTACAAAACCCTAATGGCACTGAGTACTACAAAACCCTAATGGCACTGAGTACTACCAAAACTCCAATGACACTGAGTATTACAAAACCCTAATGGCATTGAGTACTACAAAACCCTGATTGCACTGAGTACTACAAAACCCTAATTGCACTGAGTACTACAAAACCCTGATTGCACTGAGTACTACAAAACCCTAATGGCACTGAGTATTACAAAACCCTAATGGCATTGAGTACTACAAAACCCTAATGGCACTGAGTACTACAAAACGCTAATGGCACTGAGTATTACAAAACCCTAATGGCACTGAGTACTACACAACCCTAATGGCACTGAGTATTACAAAACCCTAATGGCACTGAGTACTACAAAACCCTAATGGCATTGAGTACTACAAAACGCTAATGGCACTGAGTATTACAAAACCCATAGCCTAATGGCACTGAGTACTACCAAAACTCCAATGACACTGAGCACTACAAAACCTTGATGGCACTGAGTACTACAAAACCCTAATGGCACTGAGTACTACAAAACCCTAATGACATGGAGTACTACACAACCCTAATGGCACTGAGTACTACCAAAAACCCTAATGGCACTGGGTACTACAAAACCCTAATGACACTGAGTACTACAAAACCCTAGCATTAGACTCGTGCCTCCTCAATAGCCCAACACTGTGCCCTCTAAACCTTGGTAGCAAAGACCCGGCTCTAATGTCGCTACGCTCGCAGCTCGGTACCGGAGCTACAAAACCCTAATGGCACTGAGTACTACACAACCCCAATGGCACTGAGTACTACACAACCCTAATGGCACTGAGTACTACACAACCCTAATGGCACTGAGAACTACAAAACCCTAATGGCACTGAATACTACACAACCCTAATGGCACTGAGTACTACACAACCCTAATGGCACTGAGTACTACACAACCCTAATGGCACTGAGTACTACACAACCCTAATGGCACTGAGAACTACAAAACCCTAATGGCACTGAATACTACAAAACCCTAATGGCATTGAGTACTACAAAACCCCAAAGGCACTGAGTACTACAAAACCCTAATGGCACTGAATACTACAAAACCCTAATGGCATTGAGTACTACAAAACCCCAAAGGCACTGAGTACTACAAAACCCTAATGACACTGAGTACTACACAACCCTAATGGCACTGAGTACTACACAACCCTAATGGCACTGAGTACTACACAACCCTAATGGCACTGAGTACTACAAAACCCTAATGGCACTGAATACTACACAACCCTAATGGCACTGAGTACTACACAACCCTAATGGCACTGAGTACTACAAAACCCTAATGGCATTGAGTACTACACAACCCTAATGGCACTGAGTACTACAAAACCCTAATGGCACTGAGTACTACAAAACCCTAATGACACTGAGTACTACACAACCCTAATGGCATTGAGTACTACACAACCCTAATGGCACTGAGTACTACAAAACCCTAATGGCACTGAGTACTACACAACCCTAATGGCACTGAGTACTACACAACCCTAATGGCACTGAGTACTACAAAACCCTAATGGCATTGAGTACTACACAACCCTAATGGCACTGAGTACTACAAAACCCTAATGGCACTGAGTACTACAAAACCCTAATGGCACTGAGTACTACACAACCCTAATGGCATTGAGTACTACACAACCCTAATGGCACTGAGTACTACACAACCCTAATGGCATTGAGTACTACACAACCCTAATGGCACTGAGTACTACAAAACCCTAATGGCATTGAGTACTACACAACCCTAATGGCACTGAGTACTACAAAACCCTAATGGCACTGAGTACTACAAAACCCTAATGGCACTGAGTACTACACAACCCTAATGGCATTGAGTACTACACAACCCTAATGGCACTGAGTACTACAAAACCCTAATGGCACTGAGTACTACACAACCCTAATGGCACTGAGTACTACACAACCCTAATGGCACTGAGTACTACAAAACCCTAATGGCATTGAGTACTACACAACCCTAATGGCACTGAGTACTACAAAACCCTAATGGCACTGAGTACTACAAAACCCTAATGGCACTGAGTACTACACAACCCTAATGGCATTGAGTACTACACAACCCTAATGGCACTGAGTACTACACAACCCTAATGGCATTGAGTACTACACAACCCTAATGGCACTGAGTACTACAAAACCCTAATGGCATTGAGTACTACACAACCCTAATGGCACTGAGTACTACACAACCCTAATGGCACTGAGTACTACAAAACCCTGATTGCACTGGGTACTACACAACCCTAATTGCACTGAGTACTACACAACCCTAATGGCACTGAGTACTACACAACCCTAATGGCACTGAGTACTACACAACCCTAATGGCACTGAGTACTACAAAACCCTAATGGCATTGAGTACTACACAACCCTAATGACACTGAGTACTACACAACCCCAAAGGCACTGAGTACTACACAACCATAATGGCACTGAGTACTACACAACCCTAATGGCACTGAGTACTACACAACCCTAATGGCACTGAGTACTACAAAACCCTAATGGCATTGAGTACTACACAACCCTAATGGCACTGAGTACTACAAAACCCTGATTGCACTGGGTACTACACAACCATAATGGCACTGAGTACTACACAACCCTAATGGCACTGAGTACTACACAACCCTAATGGCACTGAGTACTACAAAACCCTAATGGCACTGAGTACTACACAACCCTAATGGCACTGAGTACTACACAACCCTAATGGCACTGAGTACTACACAACCCTAATGGCACTGAGTACTATACAAAACCCTAATGGCATTGAGTACTACAAAACGCTAATGGCACTGAGTATTACAAAACGCTAATGGCACTGAGAACTTCAAAACCCGATTGGTACTACCAGGATCAGTTGAGAGATAGGTGCTGGTAGCGCTGGTTTCGGTTCTCCAGACTATCTCCTATATGGTGCGCTCAGGCGGGTGGTCATAAAATGTGCGGATTAAGATTTTCGAAATGACTCCTTGGCTCGCTTACATATGGACGGGCGGGAGTGGCACACAGGCGACCCGGTTCAATTCCCGGCGCCGTGATTATCCGCTCACTAATTTGACCCGTTTTTCTCCCGGGAATGTTTTTCTCCAAAATTATAATTATTATATGCTATTATCATGATTATTATTATGATAACAAGCGCACGATCATCATGGACATGTTTAAGGTACAGACCGTCATCGCAAGAGGCTGTGCGCCCTCTGTAGTTATTGATGGCGAAATAGCAGATGGGCGAAATTGCTTCGGCCGTGCTTCGCCTAGCTGATTTATTTTAGTTTTACGAAGTAATTTATAACGGTATCTTTGGGGATTTACGCGTGAGAGGATACTAGCTTTCAATTATCTTCGGAGTCCGAGTTAACCATAGATTTTAAGGAATACTTCACAATTTAAACACTAATTGATAAGTTGAGACTATGAAAATGACCTGTAAGATCAAATTGTATCTGAGAATCGACAAAAAATAGTCCGGACACCGTCGCATTTTAAAATCAGTTTGAAGTCTTAGCTCAATGTGTGTATATACATACGGCTACCGCAACACAATGCTGAACTAGGTGAATGTATACTGTACACGAGTAGGCTATTTGCGCACGGTCATCAACGATGTACAATTGTACATACATATACATCTATGCATGTGTTTTCGATGATAAAAAGGCAGATACACCGTAAAAATCATTGTAGAATTTACATGTAAAACACTGTAAAATGATGGGAATATGACAGTATTTCACCGTTTCTAAAAAAACGGTCAAATACTGTATTTTTCACACTTGATTCTTTAAGCCATCGTTGACTAAAATGAAAAATTGAGCTAGTGGCTTAAGACTTAACATTCTCAACATTAGCTACACACAAAAAAAAGTCCTAAATTTCATCAATGTTAATTTTACAGGGGTTTGTTGGCAGATTGGCTGCCAGCCTTTTTACCGTTAATTTTACAACATTTTCAACAAACGCCTGTAAATTTTACTTTGCATTGTTAAAAAAACGGTAAAATACTGTAAAATATACAGTATATTGTTTTTTTGTGTGCATTTTACAGTAATTGGTTTAAAAAACTGTAAACTTTTACAGTGTCCCGTTAAATTTTACAGCTATTTACTGTAAATTTTTACAGTACAATGTACATTTTACAGGGGTTTCTTGGCAGATTGGCTGCCAGCCTTTTTACCGTTAATTTAACAACATTTTTTTTAACAGTGTAGGCTACATGTTGATATTACGTTTTCACCAATTAAAGACAGAATCGTTCGTTATACAGATGACTTTTTTTAACTCTATGATTTTTATCAGGATATTGATGCTATAATGCATAATTGCATTGCATGGTATAAATGTGAGTGAGGTGAGACTTTGTTGCAGTAAAAATGGTTCGAGAACCGTTACAAGTTGACGAAGAGCGCCGCCGCTTGCTGTTCAAGTAAAATACGTCGTAATAAAGCACGGCGACAATACCACAAGAGGGCGTAAAACGGTGTGACCGTTAAAATCACCGGCGATTTTACGACAAGTGACCCCACCTACTTCGCACTGTGTTGAATACGTTGCATGCAATTGAGAGCGTTGGATCATGGAATTGTTAGAATATGGCCCAGTGTTGTGTAAACCAACTGTATTATCATTGAATACCAGTTGGTTACTTTTCGAAAAAAGCATATTATCATAATATTCGACCTAACGTGTAGTTGAAGATCAATACATTTTACACAGTATGGGCCTAGGTGTTGTAGATAATATTAGAAAATGGAAATATGTCCTACTTTTCCATCAGCATTTTCTACCTATACCAGTGATAGCGCCGCTGCCTATACCATACAAAATTTTCTCAAACTATATTATTAGCATAGTGGGCATAAACTGCATTGATATGGTAATGAGTTGACAGGTAACCGACAAATGATAACATTGATAAAACACGTGACCATTTCTACCATAGCAAGGCTTCATCAATTTAAGTGATTGACAGGAGGGAGGGAGTGATTAGCTGCCTGATGATACCTTACTAAAAACCTCACACACCTTCATTGTAACCGAGCTACCAGCTACGGTAACATCTTCAACCGAATTTATCTCATATTCACCAACCAGTCAAGTCACTGCTTGCTTCAAATTCTTGTCCATTTTGGTTGGCTTGATTGTTATAACTTTGATATACATTGACTTGTATTCTACTAGCAGTTTGGATTGACCACGTGTGTATTGCTTGTATGTACGATGCAGTAGCCGAGCAGTGGCTCATCACTAGAGCGTCCTAGTTTACCAGTAGCGCCGAGAGCGACCTCAATCCCGCCTGCCTAACCCGATTTCGTCACTGAATGAGCCAGTCAAGTCACTTGCTGCAAGAGTGCAGTCATAACAATCCGAGCAGTGAGAGCGACGACACGGTCCAATATTGAATTCCTGACGCTCGCGCATACAGTATAAGATAGTAGCCGTGTGTACTGTATACATTCATCTAGTTCAGCATTGTGTTGCGGTAGCCGTGTGTGTATACACACATTGGGACAAGACTTCAATCTGATTTGAAAAGTTGGACGTGTCCGGACTATTTTTTCTTCTCAAGTTGTTGGGGTATAGCGGCAACCTGTTGCTCACTTCTCACGCCCTTCCATACACCATGACTGTCAGTTCGGCGGAAAGTATGGAAGACACCAAGGCGAGCGCACCCGTCGAGCAAAACAACGGTGGAGTAGTGCGAACTACGCCAGCAGGAGTAGACGGTAGAATTGGCGCTGGCCATATCGCCATCATCAACGGAGGAGCTCCTGAGTCGCCGTTAGATCACATTCGTTCTGTTAAAGATATGGTACACGGCCACGGTCATCATCATTTGAACATGCATAGTGAGCATCGTATTGAACATCATGAACCTCTTGTAGTAGATGTAAAACGTATGGCTGCGCCAGAAAATGACATTATAATAGATTGTGATAGTAGTGATCTCAAAGGCTCCAGTTATGACGATAAAGACAGTGCAATCGACCCAGTATGTACAGAGTATGACCAGCAGCATTCACCGGACTCAAAAACCAGTGATATTCAATCAAAAACTGATAGTAGTAATGGTAATGAAGACTCTAACAAGAAACCCAAGAACCAAGCTTTAGTAAAGCCACCATATTCTTACATTGCGCTCATCACCATGTCTATTCTGCAATCGCCGCAAAAACGATTAACACTCAGCGGAATCTGTGAGTTTATCATGAACAGATTTCCATATTACAGGGAGAAATTCCCAGTTTGGCAGAATAGCATCAGACATAACCTATCACTGAATGACTGCTTTGTAAAAATCCCGCGCGAGCCGGGAAATCCTGGTAAGGGCAACTATTGGACGCTAGACCCAGCTAGCGAGGACATGTTCGATAACGGGTCTTTTCTGCGAAGGAGGAAGCGCTACAAACGTCAACAACTTTTCGCGCAACACGAAATGATGATGAGAGAAGCTGCGAACTCTTTCATAGCCGCATCACCATACGGGCATCATTTACAAGCTATGGGGTACGGTATCCATGGTATAGGACATCCCGCGTTCTCACATGCAATGCTGCCCTACCCGTATATTTCACCGCTTCCTCCCCCCGTGCCTCTGCCTCTCCCGGCGAATGCCGCATCAAGTCTGCAAGGGAGCGCCCTAAGCTCGCTTATTTCAGGTGCCACGACGAGTCCAGTACGGTCCGGTTTTTCCATCGAGAGTCTAATCGGTAACAGCAGTACGAGTAGCAGTAGTACAAGCAGTAGCACCCCTACATCTTCATCAATAACTGTAACTTCACCGCCGCCACCAATGAGCAACATATTCGGCCTGAGAGGAGGGCCACCAACAAGTCTACATTCACTGTCCCCTCATCTTGCATCGGGCATGTCGGGTGGTGCCACGAGCGCTTTTACCGCACCGATGCCTTCTTCTTTATCATTAGACTTGGAAAAATACAGACAATGTTTGCAATGTAACGGTGTAGCTACAACATGCACGTGGCGCTAAAACTATTCCATCCTATTCGGCTGTCTGCGTTTCCTTCTTGTCTGCCAAATGTATGCAATGTGAGGGAACCGTTTCAACAACTTTTACAATGAAGACGTTCCCGCAACTGGACAATTGTTTGCGCTCAAGAAAGGAGACCAACGCAGCAAGAATGGACAGTGTCAGATGGTATGTATATGGCAGCTTATAAACACATTTTAGACGGGTGAAGAATCTAATACACCAGTGTATTGGCAAAACAGACTTTTGGTTCAAAGAACTCACATACAGACTTTAAATGATGTTAAATTTTGTGACCAAACACATAAATAACATTTTCAAGCAACTTGGTAAAGAGTTAAGTCACTGTTTAAAAATATTCAAAAGTAAGTGCAAGTTTATCTTTGTTCATTGAATGTAAAGAACCAGGAACAAGTGATTGTAACACACCTTAGTTTCCTGTGTCTTGATTTTGTCACCATGATGGACTGAACTTGCTTTTTGTTATTTGTGTGATGAATATTATTAAACATATAATGCAAGTAAAAGCACAGATAGTCGTAAAAGTTGATGATGTATTGGTAATAAGATCCATACTTCCATTTTTCCACAACTACAACTGTTAAGATACCTTTGCTATTACCATGCATGATTACTGTTCAAAACATCGCTCTAACCAAAGAGCAAGTGTAAAGCCGCATTTAAATCATTCGTGGTACATGTAGTACAGTCTGGTATAATAAGAATAAAGATGAAAACAATTCTCAGTTTTTCGATACTTTTAAAAGAATTACTTCATTCTTATAGTAACATTAGCTCGCGGACTTCATCTAAATGTAGATATAAATAATTATGTATTAAGAGGGGTAAACAATTGTTGAACCGTTTGATATAGTAGTGGTTTTAAGAGGTTGTCAAATTACTCTGCTTATAATTACCAAAGTTGTCACATAGGCGTATTAACATGATAACAAAACATTTCAATCACAATATATATAACAGTTCAAATAAGAGTGTTATGTCAATTTGGGTTGTTCGTCTGATTTGACTTTTTATATAAGTAAAACGGTCTCGATATTTTTTTAGATGTCGATATTGTGATAGTGGATTTTGTATATCTGTGGCCATGTGTATCATACTTGCATTCCCGTATTTTATAATGATATAATTTAACATAGATGATTATTAAACAAAAGATAGAGAATTGACTTTACAAACAAACAAAAAACCTACAAAAAGACGAGTCCTGAACAGATTTTATAAAATCCATAAAAGGCTAAGCTGTTTGGATTATTATATAAAAATCATAGTTATTATGTGTTTTCATAAGAAAATATTATGAGAAGTTTGAAAAATTTCTCATTGTTATGTGTTTCCAAAGTGTGTTGTCCAAATCGCGCTGGACTAGTCGGTATTATGTACACGTTACGTGCATTAAAAGCACTATAAATAAATCTATGTTTTGTGTCGGTTTATATGTTCACTCTTGGATAGAATATTGTAACAACATTATCATCATCAGGGCAGGCATTCATAGCCAACTTTAACAAAACGAAAACTTGAAAAAATCAAGATCTTTTCATTATATAGGCATACACTCCAACTTTCAATGCCTAATACATGACTCATTGAAAAAGTATGACCAAAGTTTTAAGTTAATGTAACATACATATATATAATTTTATTTTTGATTGGTGTTTGTCTATACTACATTACATTAGCACTTTCAGTCATTGCACGCATAATATTATGTTAAAATGCCCAATTTTACGGGCATTACGTTATTAATTTTAGTTCACTCTCTTTGCAAATTTTAATACTAAATCAGTTCAATTTCCTGGCTATTATCCTTGCTCCTCAGACCAGCTGTTACTCATAGTCGCACAGTTTTTAGAAGTATCCCTTTCTGCTATTTTGAACAAAACAGTTTGGTATTGGTAGTGCAATCACCACCATAGACTTTATTTTTAACTGTTTCAATTCTGAGTCGAAGGTTTGGTCAATAAAACCCGTTTGCATATTGTATGCAATAGTACCTCTCAATACGACACTGTTACTCCTGCACTATACATCATCAGTAGCAAGCGGTGAGCAACAGGCGGGTAAGGCGACAGCAGTTCGATCTATTCTTCCCGGGAATCTTACCAGACCTAGTTCAACCCGTATGTAAACATACACCAAAGTATTAAGTAAAACAAGTCGTCTTTTCTTTCGGTTTTCTTCTCTCATATTTTCAAACTGGGTACAAAAACAATTTGTGTTTGATCATCGCCACTGGTTGAACTCTTTAACCAATGTATAAATCAATGTACTACCCGTATCCATTTACCTGCTTGCCAAGGTGGTGTTGGTTTTATTAGGATGTAAAGGGGAACATGTGAGATATCTAATACAGACACCTTATGACTGCTTTTTAACCCTTCCTGCCCCGGGCTATATATTGCTCATGCCTCTCTTTTTACTTGTACACCATTCCAGGTCTATATGCCTGATCAGAGTAAGGTTGTGTTTTCTAAATTGGCCGTATTTGGACATTTTATTTCAAGATTTTGATGCCGTACCGTATCTAGCTTAATGATACTGAATGGTGATCATATTGTAATGTAAATAATAAGGTTGGTTTGTTTGGGTATCAATCATCGTGTCTTGTAGACAAAGAGTACATCATTAAAATCATCAGAAGTTTAATTAAGATTGTTTTGATTCAATCCGTAAATCTAGGGCCTAATTACTAATTAGAGAGAAGACAAGAGTGTTTTGGTTGTATCATTATGATATCTGTATCATTATCTCAATCAGCATGTTCAGACAACGCTCGCTATTTTGAATGGCTCTCGTGACTGTTGGCGATGATAATATAATTAATGATTTTATGATGGAATATCATTTATGTTACATAGAAATATAATTTAATTTTTTTCAATCTAACAAATGTAAGGGTATATGTTTTAATAGTAGTTAATGCCCTGAAAGGTTGTCTAGGATACATTATTTTTATACAAAACAAATTCATAAAAGTATAGTTTGGAGCAAGCACTCATGATGGTACACTTCCAAAAATGATAATTATGTAAACAAAAGATTGCTTTTCCCCGACTATTTCATGACTGTAATATTGAATAGTCAGATAAGTAGTCATTGGAGTTTGTGAACCTTTATTTTAGTATTGCTTAATGATTCCCATATCCTGATAATGATGGATGTAGCTTGACACAAAACGTTATTTTGTTTTGCTTGGCTCAAATGTAATAATGATATTGACATGTCATCAAAGCTAGATAGGGATTTGTAGGGAAAAAATATGAAAACACCACAAATAGCATCAAATTGGAAAAAATAACGACATGCGTGCGTGCGTGCGGGATTATGAGCATTTAACCGGTAGGTCAAACAAAGAAGTGATTTGTTGTGATTGATGCGGGAGATTCATCACAAGAAATATGCAGAGAAGATGACTCTTTTCAAAACGTAACAATTGCTCGTTTTTATACAAATATGTGAACAAAACAAAAGAGACAACACGGGCTGCTGTGGTACGTGAATATATTCTTGTGCAATTATGGCCCGCTTGTATTGTATTATTATTGTTATTATTATTATTATTGTTATTATTATTATAATTCTTATTGATGAATGATGAAAAAATCTTGAATGTACAAGTAATAAGAGGATTTGTATGGAAAAGAATACAGCTTTGTGTCTGCCTATTTTATTTTAGTCCTATTATTTTGACTTTAACTTACTTTGTTCATCGATCCTATATATCTATACTAATGTATAGTTTATTAGTTTAAGATGGAACTTGACCTTTGGGGAAAAGGTTATCGCGTTATCGCAAGAGACCATAATGTTCAATAATATAATACATTTTCAAATCTATAAATTGATACATTTTGTTGTTGGGTGTTTTTTATCTGGAAAATATTTTTATTTCCCAGGAAGTCGGGAATTAGAGAATAATGGAAAAAAGTGGGCAGTTATTTACAATCTCACATCTGACTGTTACTGACTGATAATTTTAAACATTGATATAGGCCTTATTGTACTTCATTCACATTCTATCCATGGTGTTGCCAAAAAAAACAGAGACAGAAACAAATGAGGACATCTTAATAAGATTATTTCATTTTCCCAATTTATAACTATTTCTCATTTTCCCATTATTTAACCTTTTACAATATTCCTGGACGGTATCCTGCCTATATTACCCTCGCCGTATGTCCAAGACAATCTTGGCATTCTGCTAAAACTTCAAACGCCTTCTCTAGCAAGATACAGCCAAACAAAATTGGGTTTATGGTCATGTAGTAACTTCCAGTGAACATATAATATATTCACACACATACACCTTATTATGTGACTAGTATTACGACTATCAGAAATAGGTTATCTGAACCACCAATCTTTTTAATCCTTTCCCATATACCATTAATAGAACATTATGATATGTGGGTTTCCCTCATAGAAGGAAACGACCAATGTGTAAACGTACAGAGCTCTAACTACACTTACACTCCTAGTGACGGGTTAGACTGGCACCGGTTATACGGCATCAGTATGATCTCTTAACACTACATAGCGTTCATTTTAAGGGTAATTCAGTAAACCAACTTGGTTTTTGACAAGATATGTTGATGTCTTCATCTTACAATTCTTACAGATGTGTTGCGCTGGGTGAATATCACGAGC
This sequence comes from Ophiura sarsii, assembly GCA_035610835.1. NCBI lineage: Eukaryota > Metazoa > Echinodermata > Ophiuroidea > Amphilepidida > Ophiuridae > Ophiura > Ophiura sarsii. The sequence goes on along the minus strand of CM069441.1, from coordinate 151,666,214 downwards.
AGATGAAAATATCAATATGACTTTTGGTTACATGTAATAACACCTCATGCGTCACCGAGATAGACAATGAATACAGGGGTTTGTGAAATCTTCATAAATCCGTCCCATTTTGTGCTGAACCTACCCAACATTACAGATGGCCTCATATTAAATGTATTCTATCATTAAACCATATTAACATACATTATATATCAGACTACCAAATGATCAATTATCATAGAACAGCCTGCGAGTGCGTGTAGGCCTATAGCTAATTTCATGATATAACAATATTCTCCTGATAATGAGACAACCAGGGTGAGAAAAACATATTTATTTCCTGGGAAAATAAGCCAAACTTCCAACCAAAATAGCCCATTTTTTGGCTATTTCATGTGGGAAAGCTAGATTTCCAGGCTCTAGATATCAACATTTCCATCATAATCCAAAGCTTCCAGATTTCCACATTTTCCCGCCATAAACATTACCGACCGATATATGAGATGCAGTTGTCAGATTGATGCTCCATTGATTCATCTCTCATTTCTTGTTTTGTAGATATATACACAAATATGATGTGCACACAACTAAAATACTTGTCATAATTTAATAACATCGCTCATAATTCCCCTTCAATCCAAAGTACTAAATAAACATTGGCACAAAGAGCTACAATATATGAGGTTTTTATTGCAACAATAGTAATAATCTATATATATTTGCCATCGGTATTTTATTACTATGAGCAACTCTAAAACAATTTATGGTTTCAGATTCCAACAATAACGGTTCATGTATCTCATAATATTTATAATACTGCTTAATGCAGCCGTCAAAACCCTGACCACACCCCTAGGCATGTTTAATACAGCTTATTGTATAGAAATCGTATAGGTCAAGACTCAAAACAGCTGAATGGATTAAGATTAACCGCCACAAAAACTCTGATCTAAGAATAAGATTTACCTTAATTTTCCCCAAAAAACATTTCATACATTGTCTTCATCATTCATTGCCATCCAAACTGATCCATCTAATCGTCATCTTTCGACCTAACCAACCCCTATTTGTCAGCTATTTATTTTTAATATAATTATATTGGACATTTGTCAAATAGGCCTACCCCTTTTCTTTGGGAATCGCGTTTTTTGTGGAAATGAAGCGAAATATTTCCCACCCGTGCACTTTTTTCCTGATTGATGTTATAGGTACCTTTTGACGGCCGTGGTCACCACAAAGTGGTATTCAAATGGTATATGAATTAAGCTATTCATAATGTTTCCACCCTAAACACAATAATGACCATTGTTATGTACACCTTTTATTAAAGTAAAATGTGATGATTTTATAGCTATGGTATACATTTATCCTTCAATCATATAAATAAATCAGTCCTTTCACCAGATTATACTCCCTTATATGGCACGTGACTACCAACTTTGTGGGGTAGAATAACATTCAGTTGAGGGCTGCATTAATAATTCCATACATTTTATGGTGAACTTGAAAGTATATTGTGCACAGAAACATAATTTTGAACAATGCTAATTTTATTACCAACCAGGAACCATTTAAATGTTGACCTTATCTTTTCTTTACCTTGAATCGCACAAAATAACACACAACTCAAATTGAATGCTTCCATTCAGCAAAGGAAACCAGGTCGCCTCTCGTGACCCTTCAAATAGTTGGTCGGTTCATCGATGCGTCCAAAGTAATATATATATTTTGTTATACTTATGACAAGAAATGTTTCGACGCCATGAACCTAATGATGAAAATTAATTATGGAGCCTCGGATATATTTATAAAATAATGCAAACGGTTTGATTTAATGAATGGGTACCGGCATTAATGTATAGACATAGTACTTGGAAACAGTTCACCTACGATGCCCTAAATAACATCAAAGGTTACACTAGATTAGACATCATAACATTTATATATAGATGCAGGAGTTAATTCATATTTAATTATGGAAATATCGGTCTCTTTAACAAATCTGGCGTTTTGTCTATTCATTGATCTTTCACATGTCACTAGTTACAATTATATCAACCATTCATATATCATCAAGGCTCTTCTGTCTCTACCAGAGATAGCGCAGTCGGTCTTTAGGCTCCGATGGCATTTTAATTCATCCTATATATATTCCAAGTCTCCCTGTTGGTAATGCAGGCCGTGACCCCGTATCACTGGTGCCCTCGTTTCGATACAATAACAGTTGACTTTCAGTAAAACAGAACTGTATAAATATGACAGGTGATATAATCTACATAAAACTGAAGCAGACTACACTTTGTTTCCCGCCTTTTGTCTTCCCATATTTTTATTCAACCCTTCAAGCACTTTGAGATAGAATGATAGATAGATTTTGGACAGATAGCCTGACGTAAGCGATGCAGTACACTTTTTAAAATAGAGGTTACATTACGATTTTCTGAATCTTTATAAGCCATAACATGATAACCCCATATGCTTACGAACCTAGTGCTGATTAGAACCAATCTGTAATACAATTTGGTGTCAGCGGTGGGATGAAACAGAGACGTGGCGATGGATGAAATTAATGCTATCTCGTTTTGTACCACTCTGCATTTTCAGCGCTTTGATTTAGATAAACTTGCATTATACATGTAAATCTGAGCTGCCCTGTCTATCAATCTAGCTACCTATCTATCATTATTCAATAATATTAACAATATTTGCTGCTTTCTCAATCCCTTCATATTTATCACAGTGCACTCGTGTATCGAATCATACTTGTACAACGGGTTAGGGACTGAGCTACAGCGAGAAAAAGGATAACTAGGACAACCCTAGCTACGGCATACACGCATTTATTGCACACGCATGAGCGACTGTCGCTCACATTCCCTGTCTTAGTTTATATGCCTTAGATATATCTAGACCAAAATACTGCAGGCAATCTATATACGGCGTGCGAACCGTACAATTCACTTGCTATTTCTTTCGCCACACAGATACACAAACACGAAACTATAAGCAAAGGACCCCTATAACACCTGCCAGCTTCACTGTGTTAAACCTGAGATATGTTTAAGTATGGTGCCTGCCTAATGCGGTGACACCCTTAACGAAATGAAAATGTTAAATGTTGAAAGATAATTGAAAACATGAGGTCTTGAATTCATAAGGGCAATTATTGTATGTCTAGATGGACTGGTTTGGGCAGTTTAATAACGATGTCGCACATAAATTGGCCAATTGACTGGAAATGTATCGCTGGATATATTCTGTCTAGTCATGGGAATTCAGGTTATATATGGGCATGAACATTTGTAAACAAAACAGTCCGGCAGGTTAATCAGGCGTTAATTAGGGCGGGAATACTATATCGGTAAAGTAATCAATCAACTGTCATTCATTTTTTCTGTCTGTTACCATTGGCAACCACACTGGTGTTATTATTAGTAATAATCATTATTACTCCGCGATTGAACTTGCAATCTGTACCGTATAACATGATACCAATAGCCTCGATTCCAGAGTTGTGTGTCGTTTATGCTCAGTCTCAGTTCATTCTTAACAACCTGAAATCCCGATATTGGGTACCCTTATTAAAGCTCAGATCATGTCAGAGATTTTACAACTCATCGACACAGTGAAGATGATGGGTAAACGAAACGGTTAAAGCCGAGAATCTTTGGCTATTTCATCTTTGCAGGTCATTTGACCTGTTGATTTCTGGGACGGTTCCCTATAAGAAAAATATATGAACATGATGAATGGCAGTTAATGATTTGTTTTACTATATCCCCGCCCTAATTAACGCCTGATTAACCTACTGGATTGTTTTGTTCCCTAATATTCAAACCCATCTATAACTTTTATTCATACGACCAGACAGAATATATCCTGCGATAGGCCTACATTTCCAATCAATCAGTTGATATGTCGGTGTTCGACTTTAATATTAACAGACCAATCAAACCAACTTTGACTATATACAACCAGATATCGTCAGCCTGCTTCGATAATTGCCTAACTCATTTGTCTAGTTTTTAGAAAACAACAACAATATGGTTCAAAAACATTAACAAACATATTTATTCACCATTTTTTGCACATCAACAAATGATAATGAGACAATTAAAATGCACTCAGCATCTGCAGTCAGGGTGATCACATTAACGATGCATGGTCGATTTTCAGGGGATTTTCAGGATTTCAGTGACATAGGCTAAAATTCTTCATCTTAACACTCAATACGAGACTTAGGCAGTTTGGCTTACGATCATTAGCATGATTTAATAGTGCAGGTGAATTCCAAACAGGAGCAGTAACTGTTGGATAGAATTAGGTTGGAGATATACCTGTACTTGAAATGTGGCTTGTTATAGGCTTAATTCGAGATAATATGACCCATTTGAAACATTTTACATCATTCACAATCTGCCTAACTAACATGGAGGACTTGAAATTGTACATTTATCAACACTTTTAATTGGACAATGACTGAAAGGCATCATTATAGCATGTGCATAATGTAATGAAGTCATGATTAATACAAATAGCTCAATTTCACTGAAAAGTGAGTTAGGCAATTATCGAAGCAGGCTGACGATGATTGTTTTTTATAAATGATTTTTCAATTTATCTTTTGGATGGACTTTTTCTTAGATTTGGGTGACCATATTTCATACAATAATGTACAATGGAATACTGAAATCGCATTTCTAGAGGTATCTTTGTTTGATCTACAACTTGTTCGTCACAATAACCTTAAAACACCAAGAAATAATCTATTAGCATAATTCCCACGAATATATCGTCCAATAACGATTTATAAAAAATGTGATAGTCCTCCAATCACAGACCAAGTATTCCCCCTTCAATTATCATGGTATTTAACACTAGGTTTATTATAGCCACACTATTGAGACGTTGAAACATTAAGCCTTACCTTTCACCGTTAATCATAGTGAGTACCCATCGAACTATGCGTAATCAACGTTGTCAAACTGCTATGTGTAAACTTGGCAGAAACTTGGTGCGGATTTCAATAATTTCCCTTCTACTCGTGTATAATTCTACGCATAGCGGTCCAGCTCCTGATTCATGTTATAAAATCATAGATAATGAAGGTATTCAAGGTCTATGGTAAACATGTAAAATGCGCACATTGTTCCTTATATACACGCCTGTAAACCACTGTTTGAAGCACATTGTTCCTTATACACCTGTAGACCACTGTTTGAAGCACATTGTTCCTTATACACGCCTGTAAACCACTGTTTGAAGCACATTGTTCTTTATACACCTGTAGACCACTGTTTGAAGCACATTGTTCTTTATACACCTGTAGACCACTGTTTGAAGCACATGTTCCTTATATACGCCTGTAGACCACTGTTTGAAGCACATTGTTCCTTATACACCTGTAGACCACTGTTTGAAGCACATTGTTCCTTATACACGCCTGTAAACCACTGTTTGAAGCACATTGTTCCTTATACACCTGTAAACCACTGTTTGACGCACATTGTTCTCTATACTCGCCTGTTGACCACCGTTTGAAGCACATTGTTCTTTATACACCTGTAGACCACTGTTTGAAGCACATTGTTCCTTTTACACGCCTGTAGACCACTGTTTGAAGCACATTGTTCCTTATACACGCCTGTAGACCACTGTTTGAAGCACATTGTTCCTTATACACGCCTGTAGACCACTGTTTGAAGCACATTGTTCCTTATACACGCCTGTAGACCACTGTTTGAAGCACATTGTTCCTTATACGCGCCTGTAAACCACTGTTTGAAGCACATTGTTCTTTATACACCTGTAGACCACTGTTTGAAGCACATTGTTCCTTATACACGCCTATAAACCACTGTTTGAAGCACATTGTGCTTTATACACCTGTACACCACTGTTTGAAGCACATTGTTCTTTATACACCTGTAGACCACTGTTTGAAGCACATTGTTCCTTATACACCTGTAGACCACTGTTTGAAGCACATTGTTCTTTATACACCTGTAGACCACTGTTTGAAGCACATTGTTCCTTATACACCTGTAGACCACTGTTTGAAGCACATGTTCCTTATACACACCTGTAGACCACTGTTTGAAGCACATTGTTCTTTATACACCTGTAGACCACTGTTTGAAGCACATTGTTCCTTATACGCGCCTGTAAACCACTGTTTGAAGCACATTGTTCTTTATACACCTGTAGACCACTGTTTGAAGCACATGTTCCTTATAATATATACGCGCCTGTAAACCACTGTTTGAAGCACATTGTTCCTTATACACGCCTGTAAACCACTGTTTGAAGCACATTGTTCTTTATACACCTGTAGACCACTGTTTGAAGCACATGTTCCTTATATACGCCTGTAGACCACTGTTTGAAGCACATTGTTCCTTATACACCTGTAGACCACTGTTTGAAGCACATGTTCCTTATACACGCCTGTATACCACTGTTTGAAGCACATTGTTCTTTATACACCTGTAGACCACTGTTTGAAGCACATTGTTCCTTTTACGCGCCTGTAAACCACTGTTTGAAGCACATGTTCCTTATGCACGCCTGTAGACCACTGTTTGAAGCACATTGTTCTTTATACACCTGTAGACCACTGTTTGAAGCACATTGTTCCTGATACGCGCCTGTAAACCACTGTTTGAAGCACATTGTTCCTTATACACCTGTAAAAAACCACTGTTTGAAGCACATTGTTCCTTATACACCCGTAGACTACTGTTTGAAGCACATGTTCCTTATACACGCCTGTAGACCACTGTTTGAAGCACATTGTTCTTTATACGCGCCTGTAAACCACTGTTTGAAGCACATTGTTCTTTATACACCTGTAGACCACTGTTTGAAGCACACTGTTCACTATACACGCCTGTTGACCACCGTTTGAAGCACATTGTTCTTTATACACCTGTAGACCACTGTTTGAAGCACATTGTTCCTTATACACGCCTGTTGACCACTGTTTGAAGCACATTGTTCCTTATATATACGCGCCTGTAAACCACTGTTTGAAGCACATTGTTCCTTATGCACGCCTGTAGACCACTGTTTGAAGCACATTCCATTCTCGAAAATGGAACATAATAATTACAGTATTTTGCTGTATTCCATATTACAGCAAATACTGTAACTTTTTAACCTTTTTTACAGTATTTGACTGTAAATTTTACAGTAATTTCTAACGTTTGGTATCAAAATAATGTTGCAACTCTTTTCTATCCAAATATGTGTTTAGCTTTATACTGTGAATTATTTTACCGGATATGAAGTTTTAAAAATGGACACCCTGTATATACAGATTGTGGAACACACCATAGCCATGTATATCTGAATTATAATAACTAACAATTACACATGTTGCAAGTAAGTTGGATAACTTACATATTTGACCTGTGTCATGTTTGTAGGATCCTATGTCTAAAATGCTGCAGATTTGAGATTACATTTATATATGGATATGAGATACTTGATTTCATCATAAGCAAGTTATGTTTATACTCTTTATAAAGACCACAAGTATAACCTGTGTGCCACCCTATGTGCCACCTGTTTGTCTGTTTTCATTCCAGTCATCAGTAGTTTACATACATTATGTCAGCCATATCTCCTGTAATGTAAACCTGCCCTATAGACAAATAAGCTTCTTTTAGTTTATTAGTACAGACATTAGATGGTCTAGTAGTATCACAACTCGTTTCTTTAACACTGTCAACTTGATACCCGACCTTAAACAAACGCTATCACGACCAACAAGAGTAGGATATTATGTGTTTACATACAGACAGACGTATATGAACATTGCCGACACGATCTATGAACAGTGTAAGGAGTAGTGGATATCGTCACTTGTTATTGTACAGTAATCTGGACTAGTTTGCCAAACACGTGTGCGCAAAAGATGTAGTCTTTTCATTATTTCATATAATGTTGACGTCAACTATGTTTTGTACTTTAGTGATGCTCAACAGCTATCTTCAGTAGATAGCAAAAATGCGTCACTGAAGCTATCAACGTCGGAAAATGATAGCAATCGTCAGACGTTACTGAACACGCTGAACTTATCAACATAGCTATCTTCAGTAGACAGCAAACATATGTCACATATGCTTGAAGCTATCAACATAGCTATCTTCAGTAGACAGCAAACATATGTCACATATGCTTGAAGCTATCAACATAGCTATCTTCAGTAGACAACAAACATATACAATACATGCTTGAAACTATCAACATAGCTATCTTCAGTAGACAGCAAACATATATCACATATGTTTGAACCTATCAACATAGCTATCTTCAGTAGACAGCAAACATATACCACACATGCTTGAAACTATCAACATAGCTATCTTCAGTAGACAGCAAACATATATCACATATGCTTGAACCTATCAACATAGCTATCTTCAGTAGACAGCAAACATATACCACACATGCTGAAACTATCAACATAGCTATCTTCAGTAGACAGCAAACAAATGTCACATATGCTTGAACCTATCAACATATCTATATTCAGTAGACAGCAAACATATACAATACATGCTTGAAACTATCAACATAGCTATCTTCAGTAGACAGCAAACATATATCACATATGCTTGAACCTATCAACATAGCTATCTTCAGTAGACAGCAAGCACATATCAAAGGTTACTAAGCCATCAACATAACTATCTTCAGAAGATAGCAAACATGCTTTAGAGGTAATACACATGTTATCAAAATTGCTATCTTCAGTAGATAGCAAACATACGTACCTAGCTATCTTTAGTTGACAAAATTCATGCATATGTGAAGACGAAGCTAATGAAGTAGGTTGGTCTTCTCTTACCATGACGACTTCTAGAAGCAAACTCAGGATTATTCTAGTACCGTAACCTACGACCTAGATTTACACTATAGCTGTTACTGATCTCCTAGCTCAACATTTATATTACTTTGGTAAAGGAGGAGGAATGTGGAAACAGGAATCATACCTAATTCTTTGGTAATCCTGCGGTAATCATATCTAGTGGGAAACTATAGTGTGATAGATTTAAGTGTGGAAAAGATAATGTCCACTTTCCATGTTAGGTCAATAGAATGTTCGCAGAGAAAAGGCACACAACATGTTAGACAGTGCAGTAACGTTATAGCGGTCAGTCATCAAGCTTACTTACGTCAGCTCAATATCGACGGCTTGATTTTCATCTCCAAAAACATCAAACGTTTTTAACAGACTGGACGATTTAAATGAAAAGTGGCAAGACTAGGCTAGCAGTATACTTAAGAGTGATGTTGCTTTCTTTGGATACAAATTTGCCTCTGGCTTTCTGTATACCGTATGGTCATACGTAAAGATAGGTTATCCAGTAAAAACCCATTAAAACCTCTTTCTTGTATTTTTCAAACAGAAGAAAGTAGTGGTATTTTATCCTTACTGGCTTGTCAATACAGTAACTGATTGGTATAATGCAATAGTGGAAGCCTCCAGGGAAAGTTGTATCTGTGATTCTCTCTTGTATTTTGTTCACTGTGAAACGTAAACATATAAATGGGCAAATGCCAGAATTCATCTACAGGTAGTGACCGTGGCCTATATCCATCAATTGCCTTAGTCCTGGACTGATCAAACTAGACCGAACAAGCCAGCCAGCCTCACAACACTAACTTGACCACAGGCTCTTTTAACAACAACAATAATAATGTCCGTATACAGTACAAGGTACTATAAAGGCTTCAGGTCCAATCAAATTTCATTCCATTGAATCTGTGTAAAATATACAGTTGATATCTCTCTCGCTTTTCACCCATACACCCACATGCATATCTAAAGGGGCTATATAAGCTTGTGTAGATAGAGAGCGTCAAGTCTTAGTATATGAAATGCAATGACACAATTTTCAACCCGCCCCAGTTTTCCTGTCCGTTGGTAAGGTCTAAACAGATTATAGCGCTTTATTAAACAAACTCGTGAACCGTTAAACTCCTTGTCAAGTACGAGTCAGACCGTCAGACGGTAAAAAGGCGCGCGTTTAAACATTCACCTTTTTATCACTCATTATATTGTTTGTATTCGCTATGTGATAAAGTAAAACACACTGATAACGATGCTAATTGTAAAGGAAGATGATACCGGTTATTAAAAATAACGGGGCTAATTCAAAGTAGGTGTCTTTTTAATTGACTCATTTTGCACCTATAAATAATGCATGTCAACGTCTCTATATGACTACATAGCCGCATTATAGTTAGATGCCCGTTGAGTGATGTTTTAACGTGTAAGTATCTTTTAAAGTGCATTTCACACTTTAACCGAAAAAAAGGAAATGGTTGAATAAATTGATTTCGTAGCAGCCAAAAGGCGATTCAGGGCGTGGAAGAAAACATTGTTAGAGTATAGGTCAATTGCAACTCTAAAACTTGCCATGTTTGTTTGACGTGATTATGTTTTCCGATCAAAAATGGTGAAAACGGTTTTAAATCCGTATGGATGTGTTCGTTTTGGTGTATATCAATGCGTTGTCACGCCTATGGTGGCTTGACCACTGCATGACCATCGCTTATAAGGGCTCTTACGTTTCACCTTGAGGACCACAAGGGTTCCTGTATTCTCGCTAGTATTACCCTGGGGTAACATTTGGTAAGGGTTCCTGTATTCTCGCTAGTATTACTATTACCCTGGAGTAACATTTGGTAGAAATAGAGTCCACTTACAGTAACATCCAATGCAAAGGTCTTGAATAATATTTTGATGAGAATACAATATCGTGTAGAATTGTTACCATGAGCAGGCAGACTACTTGAAGATCACTAGCTCGTTTTAGATTCATGAGCTTTTATAATCTATATGCTGTCTGCATATTGCCGACGGGCATTTAGTGAGGTGAGGAGCCAAGTGGAGGGCGTGGATAAATATTATTATAATAACTATTGTCAGTATTACATTATTTATAATATTTCACTAAAGCATGAAAACCTAATATACCTAACTGATTTGTTCTTTTTCTTATACTCAAATAAAAACCAATAAATGAATAAAATAAATAAATAAATAATATAAATAAATAAATGAATAAATATATAAATAAATAAATAAATAAATAAATAAATAAATAAATAAATAAATAAATAAATAAATAAATAAATAAATAAATAAATAAATAAATAAATAAATAAATAAATAAATAAATAAATAAATAAATAAATAAATAAATAAATAAATAAATAAATAAATAAATAAATAAATAAATAAATAAATAAATAAATAAATAAATAAATAAATAAATAAATAAATAAATAAATAAATAAATAAATAAATAAATAAATAAATAAATAAATAAATAAATAAATAAATAAATAAATAAATAAATAAATAAATAAATAAATAAATAAATAAATAAATAAATAAATAAATAAATAAATAAATAAATAAATAAATAAATAAATAAATAAATAAATAAATAAATAAAGCACTTTGTTCAATGGCTAGTCTAACCAGAAACGGTTGTCAATAATTAATTACATACATATATAGCCTATAGATAATTGTAAAAAGGAAATAATTAACTATGATACGTGCAATTTAATTCTAATGTTCAAAATTAAAAATGCATTGACATAGAGTAGCTCAAGAGTGGCAACTACAAAAATGAAAGAAGTCTATAATAACAATAGGCGTAGCTTTTTATTTGCTATGATATTGGCAGTTTTATGAGTATCAGACTCCTTTTAAATTATTAATTTTCCACTTTTCTAATTAAATTAGAAAAATGCTGTCGTGCACTAAAATAATGTTATTAAACATTGAGGTTTAAATAATTTGATATAATGGGACTGACAATCCCTAATCCATTAAAGAACGTACCACTTTGCTAAAGGGATGTGCGTGGCATATTTATACTTTGCATACACCGGATAACAAGTACCTTTTTATAACAGAAATGACACCATTCCCTTTGGCAAGATGGTATGGACCAATCTATTTTAGTTTCAAATAAAAAACATACACATTATCCGTTCGAATGACATATTAATCTACATTACCACAATGTTTAGACTGTATTAAATGGATTATAACCGGCAAATTTCAAAAGATATACATTGATAGCCGTTCAAAAACTAATTGTGGGTTCAGATGTGTAGTGGAGTGTGTTTTAAAAGAGTACATGATCATAATCATGATGATCGCTTAATTTCGTGAGGATTTCATTTCATTCCATTCCCTGTCTCTTGTTCGCTCCATTTTCTCTTTATCTTCTCGTTCTCCTTCATATTTTCCTCATCTTCTCTGTAGTATTGTAGCAAATGCCTATTACTGATTCGTTGTTCCATTTAATTTATGTTGTCTTATTTGGATGTTCATTAATCATGTGTAAACTGTGTTGCACAGGGATTAGTGTTAATTATGGGTCCATCAATTGGCAACATACGCGCCTCTGTCCTCTATTGAATAGAGGTCATATTGTATTTATATCAAATTGATATTAATTTTAAGAGGTCATATTAAAATTGATATGCTCTAAAAACGCATCATTATTAAAAATTACACGCCCGACCGACGTTTTGGAAAAAGGGAAATTAGCCAAATGAGATAATTTTCTGTCTTAATTTCAGGCGGTCAAGTGGTCATCTGACTGGTCATCACGGTTTCATGCTTATCGTGTATAACACGGATTGTTGATAAAATAGTTTCACCTGCTGTGTCAGATCTCATTTATCTGCTCAAAAATCTGCTCCAAATAAAAAGAGATTGACCCAATATACATGATGGTTTTGATACCTTAGCCTATATACGGTATGTCTTAGCCTATATACGGTATGTCTGCAATATAAGGTTGAAAGGATAGATTTATTAAGCATCTCATCAAGAATGCAGATTTATGGAAATAAATCGCTGTCTTATAACTTATATACACGAAGGACAATCTGTGACCATGGTGTCATTACAGCCCTGTTTTCGACGACGAAGGCGGCCAGGATTTTGCCAGTCTGCCATTTGATTCTTTGAACCGTGGGGGAGGAGAGGGGAGGGGATGGGGGGGGGGGGGGGGGGGTGCACATGCCCCGGAAACTACCTGTAGGGACGCCAACATATAGTTGAATTAGACATTCCAGACCAATTTTAAGCTACCGCCCCCCCCCCCCCCCCCCCCCCCCCCCCCCCCTCGGGGGCTCCCTCTTCCCCGTCCTCTGGTTACTAACCCTTGTTACACCACTGGTCAGCCTAATGTATATACAGCACACGTTGTAAAACGTGTTGTTAATCATAATAATATAATGAATACATTTTGATCAACTGATGACATGTTACAAAAGCAAAATAATGATGTAGAATAATTAAGGCGTAACTTGCAAGGTAATTGTGACACTTAAAGTTCAGGCCTATAGCCGAGTTAATTTAAATGTATTGCATAGGCTATGAGGTACTGAAAGGTTGCAGAAAGGTTGCAATATTGGTCCAAAACCTTGCATTTTGGAATATCTCATGTCTATGGAATAATGCGTACAGTTCAGAATTTCACCTTGTTCATTATGCTTTAAACTAGTTTTAATTAAAACTGACTGTGTTCGTCTTGTGATTCGATGGTTGTCCTCCCCATCATGATTTTGATATCAATAAACCTTTTATTCCTGTATACGTATTAAGTATTCCATAATGTGCCGTAATCCCCACCAGTACTTTATTCCCATGTTATAATGGGGTTATTGGATTATAGTTTATACGAGGTTTCTAGAATATGTACAATAATATTTCCCCCCATTATAACCATGCTAATGTTAATGTGCGGGTAAGCTCATGTTATCATACGTTAATAAATAATTTTTAAAAAACACGATCATAAATTATTTTGAGTTAGTAGCATTTGTCAAGACGCTAATACTAATAGTGCACATGCGCTTGTATGTTCTGCTATCTACAGTAGATAGCAGCATCCCCTTGTCAATGACTTTGACCTCATCAGCCCACCTGTTGTCCTGTTTTGTGGCTGCAACATGTTGAGGAAAAGAAGAAAAAACAGTCCATCTAACTATGTAATGAACAATTATAATGAGTCTGTATCAAGGCATTGACGAGTGTCACTTTGTTGTACATCTGACGGAAGGGGGGGGGGGGGGGGTGGAAGGCACATAACCATGACGACAGCATTGATATCTAGACCACATCAATTGCTTACACCTGCTAGTCCTAAAAACTTATTCAACATGTAAGTTCCTCGGGAAGAATAGTGGAGCAAGTGACTAATGATCACGATATCAGCCAAGATAGCGAAAGCCAAAGTTTATGTAAGTACAGTTTGTTTTAGTTTGTCAAGCATATTTCCACATACTATTTGAATCTTCAAGCCTGCTTAATGCATCCATTCCCAGTGGGCAATTTTGTTTAAATGACGTCGTATTGACGTTGTACCAACGTCAAAATGGAGTTGCAACATTGGTACAACGTCGATCCAACGTCTTTTATCACGAGAATGGCCAAAGTGTGGCGTAACCCTTAGAACTCGAAATGTTAACAGAAAATGGTTAAGAGGGCATACCTTAGCTATAAAAACAAATCGTTACGCGCAGACAGCGATCTTCAATCCGGGACATCATGTACTTGGTACAATCCACATTCAACAGGTGGCCAACCCCACCATACATAACACTTATACAATTAGCAGATTTTTATTGATCAATGTAATTAAATGTTTCAACAATTGTAACATCGTCATAGTTGTAAACTATAAATGTTGTGTAATATTTATCGATATTTATGGTTGAGTTGATGATTTTTACGAAACTCGGTTAAAATCGGTATACGGGTGGCACTACCAGATTTCATAGTGAGAAATCTATTAAAACACCTGTTCTTACTCTTTTGATTGGCAGTTGGGATTCAGAAAGGGACTTTCCCTCTCGTTCATCTTCTTTGCGTTAGTCTTCAGTGTGTTTTCCCATTCAAGCAAGAGACTTTATTCAATTCCTCACCGTTCAAAACAGCATATACACACTAACACTTACATATTTACACATAACATCATTAACTTAAATTAAATTAAATTGATTTGAACCCTGCTTCAACAAATTTGTATTTCAAGCTTTACTGTTACGCTTAAACGTGCTTCCAGCAAGGAACTAGTGCTAGTAGTGGTCAGTCACATCA
Organism: Ophiura sarsii; assembly: GCA_035610835.1. Classification (NCBI taxonomy): domain Eukaryota; kingdom Metazoa; phylum Echinodermata; class Ophiuroidea; order Amphilepidida; family Ophiuridae; genus Ophiura; species Ophiura sarsii. Next base: position 151,651,087 of record CM069441.1, on the reverse strand, counting down.
CAGGTCTTGTTATTATCGTAAGAAGATTTTTCTAAATAGTTTTCAAAAAAATAGCTTACCAGATAATACATATGCTCATAAACTCTAAAACTTTAGGGCCAATTTACAAATATCAATAAACAAGATTATGGATTAATGTCACCTCTTCAATTTTAAATATTGTTCACAAAGATCGGTTAACAATTAAGAACGCTACACCGAAAAGTATGAGACAAAGTGCAACTTTCATTTTCGCACTGGGTTTTTAACTCGTGTGACAGGTGCGTGCATTATGGGCTGCATTGATCAATTATCGCATCCACAATTCTATATGACAACCGACCTATGAGTGTGATTTGTCGCTACCAGTTAATCAATAATATGCTTTATAGCTCACCGAGGCTGCGTAAGAAAAACCAAATGGTGAAATGAAAAACAGGATTGGTTTTGGTTTTGGAGACATAGCTCTGTTTATATTGACATAGCTCTGTTTATATTCAGTTAATCTTCACGTCTTATATTCAAATTAAAGAGAAGACGTCTCTTTACAAATTTATAGATTAGTATTTTTACGTAGGAGTTAACGAGCATATTTATTACCTGGTAAGTTACTTGTTTGAGATATGCTTATTAAGCAAACTGCCAGAAAATGCCCCTATATATAACGACTCTTCTTTATTTATGTCACTGGTGCCCGTAAGCTGAAAATGTTGTAATAAGTCAAGATCAGTCATTACGTCGTGTATGTTTGGTGCATCATAGATAGCCTACATAAACGCACCAAAATATAAAAATTATAGGCTTCAACAAAACAAAAGAGTCCTTCGCCTTTGGTTCTTTTGATGAATGTCAATGTACTAATATCAATTTAATAACCACTGGTGTCCTTAGGCTATAAAAGCTTAATGTATCCATGTATTGAAAAACATAGGTCTGTGTTAACTGTTGCGTACATCAAACAAATAATGCCTTTACATTTTTCTTTGAAAGAATAACTAATCATTACCATTAACATGATTAAGCGCATCTGTCATGTCATTGAACCCGTTTTCTAGAAACATAGGTTGATATTTGTTGTTTCTTTTTATTTATTTTAATTTCATTATTATTATTTTTTGTTTGTTAACAGATTCGCTGAGTGAGAGATCGTTTACTGTGTCATCATTTTCTTTTCACAATTCGCCTCTATACATTTTATAATACCAAAATATAGAGCTCGCTTATGGTTCCTAAAACGTATCCGGTTAGGCAATGGCCTTGGAGGGATAAGTCTTTTTGATGTTGACAAGTTTTCTTTCGTCTGCTAAACTTCTTCAGTCTCGATTAGATGGCATAGGGTTATTCCATTTATATGGATGATATGATTGAATACAAAAGGTAAAGCACTCCATTGTATTTCACTAATATATTTATCACTTCAAGATATAAGGCACGCACCGGAAATACCCAAAACGTTCAGTATGTGTCAGCGATATGACGTTATGGCAACGACAGTTGATACAAACTGTTGAATGTTTTCTAGAAATCGGCATCACTTGTCATATGTAACTGTATAGCATTTGAATTAAGAAGAACATTTTACAAAGGCTTCCCTAGATAAAACTTACCCCCCTAAGAAATTTCAGATTTCCTATACACAACTCAACATCATCATAATAGCAGCTGTAACATTTCAATCTCTTTTACATACTATTCTACACATTTATTCGTATCATTTCTACACACTATTCGGACAATAATACATTGATACATATATTAATGGTTGTAGAATATCTCTCCAGGCATTATTCTGCATAACAAAATATCACCACAATCTAGCAGGTGGGTTTCACGCGTCATGCGAAATTACGTGCAATCTTAAGCAACCAGACGATCAAATGTGGTGTTGAACGTTTATTCCCGCCAACAACATTTGATAAAAATGATTGATTTGACTGTTTGAAAACAAATAACAGGGTGAAAGAAATTGATTATCAAATTATAAATGTCAGTAAAGTATACACATTTTGAAGTCATACAGCTATAATAAATTTATATGTACAATGCTCCTGACTTTTTACTTGCGTTTTCTCATCAACTAACAAAACTGAGTAACTGCGTGCAGCATTAGCTGTATGTCTAATGCTTTCCCAACCCATCACACGCTAACCAATGGCTCTCCTGATCTGATACGGAACCGTCTCACAACAATATCTCATGTGAATAGTAAAGACAGTGGCGTAGCTAGGATTTTTTTTCAGGGGGGGGGGGGGGGGGGGGGGGGGGGTTGGCAAGATTTCTAAAATTTTCGTAAAATGTTGCCCCAATTTTTTTCCCAGTCAGTCACCTCGTGAATTTCACGTAAGAGGGGGGGGGGGGGGGGGGGGGGGGGTGTAGGTCAACAAAAAAATGCACGGTCACAAAATTTCGCACGGTCACAAAATTGGCAAAGGTTTGATCCCTTTTTCATACCTATAATCATGGCTATCTTCAGTAGACAGCAAAGATGCGCAAATCCTTTTATAAACCGTGCCTTATTATGACCATCTACATTAAATAGATGCTTAGTACGAAGATATGAAGAAACAATCATTAAAGCAATACCAAGCGATATATGAGAATTAATGAAATTTATTTGATATTTTGATAATATTTATCATATAAGATTTATACTCTACTTGACGACATCGCTTATTTGAGATTAACAATAGCATTGTAGAAAACATCACTCACCTTTCGGGACTTTGTATGGGCAAGCTATCTATTGAGATGTAAGGTCTATGTTTTAAATTACGTGTTAACCGTCACTGGGTTTACTATCCGTCGAATTGGCGTAGCAGCGTTTGCTATTGAAACTGTTTAAAAGCATGAGATGTGATTGATCATAGCAATTTGCGCAACATTTTATGGTAATGTTATCATCACTCACGAAACACAACGCGGTAGCGTCTAATATATAAATAAATAAAATATGAAATATAATAGTTTTAACATCGCTTACAGGTTTTTTATATAATCTAAAGATATAATAATTGTGTTAATATGATTATTCGTTCTCTTTTGTAGTATTTTTCTAAGAATTTTGCAGTAAAAATGCTCACCAGTCACAGCTGGATTTGCTTTTTCAAGACTTTTAATGAATTATGAAGCATAGACTTGCGGAATATGGAGTAAACTATAGTATGCCAAAAGATGGTCACAGTTAAATAACTTGTTGAATATGACATCGTCTGGTCGCTATAGTCACAACGGACAACACATGTCACCGTGGAAGTATCGCTGTAAGCCATCGGGACTATGGAAGTGCAGATAATAGCGCAATCGTCGATGGCGGGTTCATTGGATGACATCTTAATTAAGTAATAATACTGTTGTCTGCGTGAGTTTATAGCGGATTTAATCCAAAGTTCCATTGACTGAATACTTAAAAAACCGATTTGTTAATAATATTAAAATGTTGTCTATTCCAAATTTAGAAATGATTCCGCGTACAAATATGTCACATATATTAGATATTTCTTATTTGTATGTGTTAAAATCTAGGTAGCGGTCAAAATAAGGAATATCCTTAATCTTAAACAGACCACAAACCTCAAGAACAGCCATTTTATATTTATAATATTGAAAATTTCTTTGTGTACAAATCCAAAAGAAGTGAAGGATGTTACTGTTTAATGACGTTTCACTACCACGCTGGTAGCTTCATCAGACTGGCAACTCTGGTATCAGTCACTATAAAAACCCAGTGAGCAGAAACAATCCAGATGAACTTATTCAAACATTTTATATTTGTTTGTTTGTTTGTTTGTTTGTTTGTGTGATTGTTTGATTGTTTGTTTGTGTGTTGAGGTGCTTGTTTGTTTGTTCGTTTGTGTTTTTATCTTTAAATTTATGATTAAAACAAATCATAACTCACCACTATTGAATGAAAGAGATAGCTTATACATAAAAGAAAAATAAACAACCATACCATAGGGCCTATAGATATAACTAAAGTGAAGACCATCTTAAAGGAAAGTTATTATTCAACTGATCCTTTGAACTACTCTTTACACTATAAATACATGCATTTGCAAATAAACATTACTGATCTACCGGAAACCCTTTGCAAGCAGGCGATCATTTATCCGATTGGAATTCATCATGAGGTCTGGTGAACGAAATGTTCTCTACATAGTTATAAAAGGGATCCGATTCAGGTGCGAGGCAATATGGGCATTATTGGCGGGAAAAGTGTAAGATAAGATGACTGATAGTCCAAACAGACGATGCGCTAAACGTGTCTGGGATACACATATGATCAGGTTAATTGGGATATAGGGGCTGGTTGGTTAGCGATGTCTGGGATACACATATGATCAGGTTAATTGGGATATAGGGGCTGGTGGTTAGCAATGTCTGGGATACACATATGATCAGGTTAATTGGGATATAGGGGCTGGTTGGTTAGCGATGTCTGGGATACACATATGATCAGGTTAATTAGGATATAGGGGCTGGTTGGTTAGCAATGTCTGAGATACACATATGATCAGGTTAATTGGGATATAGGGGCTGGTGGTTAGCAATGTCTGGGATACACATATGATCAGGTTAATTGGGATATAGGGGCTGGTTGGTTAGCGATGTCTGGGATACACATATGATCAGGTTAATTAGGATATAGGGGCTGGTTGGTTAGCAATGTCTGGGATACACATATGATCAGGTTAATTGGGATATAGGGGCTGGTGGTTAGCAATGTCTGGGATACACATATGATCAGGTTAATTGGGATATAGGGGCTGGTTGGTTAGCAATGTCTGGGATACACATATGATCAGGTTAATTGGGATATAGGGGCTGGTTGGTTAGCAATGTCTGGGATACACATATGATCAGGTTAATTGGGATATAGGGGCTGGTTGGTTAGCAATGTCTGGGATACACATATGATCAGGTTAATTGGGATATAGGGGCTGGTTGGTTAGCAATGTCTGGGATACACATATGATCAGGTTAATTGGGATATAGGGGCTGGTTGGTTAGCAATGTCTGGGATACACATATGATCAGGTTAATTGGGATATAGGGGCTGGTTGGTTAGCAATGTCTGGGATACATATATGATCAGGTTAATTGGGATATAGGGGCTGGTTGGTTAGCAATGTCTGGGATACACATATGATCAGGTTAATTGGGATATAGGGGCTGGTTGGTTAGCAATGTCTGGGATACACATATGATCAGGTTAATTGGGATATAGGGGCTGGTGGTTAGCAATGTCTGGGATACACATATGATCAGGTTAATTGGGATATAGGGGCTGGTTGGTTAGCAATGTCTGGGATACACATATGATCAGGTTAATTGGGATATAGGGGCTGGTTGGTTAGCAATGTCTGGGATACACATATGATCAGGTTAATTGGGATATAGGGGCTGGTTGGTTAGCAATGTCTGGGATACACATATGATCAGGTTAATTGGGATATAGGGGCTGGTTGGTTAGCAATGTCTGGGATACATATATGATCAGGTTAATTGGGATATAGGGGCTGGTTGGTTAGCAATGTCTGGGATACACATATGATCAGGTTAATTGGGATATAGGGGCTGGTTGGTTAGCAATGTCTGGGATACACATATGATCAGGTTAATTGGGATATAGGGTCTGGTTGGTTAGCAATGTCTAGGATACACATATGATCAGGTTAATTGGGATATAGGGTCTGGTTGGTTAGCAATGTCTGGGATACACATATGATCAGGTTAATTGGGATATAGGGGCTGGTTGGTTAGCAATGTCTGGGATACACATATGATCAGGTTAATTGGGATATAGGGGCTGGTTGGTTAGCAATGTCTGGGATACACATATGATCAGGTTAATTGGGATATAGGGGCTGGTTGGTTAGCAATGTCTGGGATACACATATGATCAGGTTAATTGGGATATAGGGGCTGGTTGGTTAGCAATGTCTGGGATACACATATGATCAGGTTAATTGGGATATAGGGCTGGTTGGTTAGCAATGTCTGGGATACACATATGATCAGGTTAATTGGGATATAGGGGCTGGTTGGTTAGCAATGTCTGGGATACACATATGATCAGGTTAATTGGGATATAGGGGCTGGTTGGTTAGCAATGTCTGGGATACACATATGATCAGGTTAATTGGGATATAGGGGCTGGTTGGTTAGCAATGTCTGGGATACACATATGATCAGGTTAATTGGGATATAGGGGCTGTGGTTAGCAATGTCTGGGATACACATATGATCAGGTTAATTGGGATATAGGGGCTGTTGGTTAGCAATGTCTGGGATACATATATGATCAGGTTAATTGGGATATAGGGGCTGGTTGGTTAGCAATGTCTGGGATACATATATGATCAGGTAATTGGGATATAGGGTCTGGTTGGTTAGCAATGTCTGGGATACACATATGATCAGGTAATTGGGATATAGGGGCTGTTGGTTAGCAATGTCTGGGATACACATATGATCAGGTTAATTGGGATATAGGGGCTGTTGGTTAGCAATGTCTGGGATACATATATGATCAGGTTAATTGGGATATAGGGGCTGGTTGGTTAGCAATGTCTGGGATACATATATGATCAGGTTAATTGGGATATAGGGGCTGTTGGTTAGCAATGTCTGGGATACATATATGATCAGGTTAATTGGGATATAGGGGCTGGTTGGTTAGCAATGTCTGGGATACATATATGATCAGGTTAATTGGGATATAGGGTCTGGTTGGTTAGCAATGTCTGGGATACACATATGATCAGGTTAATTGGGATATAGGGGCTGGTTGGTTAGCAATGTCTGGGATACACATATGATCAGGTTAATTGGGATATAGGGTCTGGTTGGTTAGCAATGTCTGGGATACATATATGATCAGGTTAATTGGGATATAGGGCTGGTTGGTTAGCAATGTCTGGGATACATATATGATCAGGTTAATTGGGATATAGGGGCTGGTTGGTTAGAGTTCTAGGAAGATTGGCAAAATTAAATTAACACTTGATCAGTGGCTCTTCGAGATCGATGCAAACATTCAAAATAAAGATTTGCATTTGTTAAATCAGACAACTCAGTTTATGGAGAGAAGATTTGATGTATTCATCTACATTAATTGAAAACTGTAAAACTGTGAAAGTTTCAGTGATTATAATGTTTTAATATAGTATGTACCATTTAACATTCAAAGCCAGATATATTTAAGCCGTAATTTTATAACGCTCAACATCAAAGGTTATATGATTCTCTAATCTCGTCTAAAGAGGTCAAACGAAAATGTATAGATAAATGGGAAAGCAAATTAGACATATCCTATGGTTTGAAAAAATGGTCGGTTATTTTTCTTATACCATTCAAATGTACCGTTGATATAAAATTAAGATGGTTCCAATTTCGCCTTACACTCATAGAATTTTAGACGTAAACTCTTTTTTGGAAAAGATAGGACGGAAAGTCTCAAATGTATGCACTTTTTGTAAAGAAACAGAAGAACACCATCATTATGGATAGACAGATTCAACTATTTGGGCTAGCCAACCACAACATGAGTGCCTTCAATGTAATTTTTCTACTATGTCGCTTTTATATATTATACAAGATCAAAATAAAAGAGGGGCTACCATTTTTCGCTTTGTTCCGGAAGGAAGCAAATCGGTCCTTCTCCCTTGAAAAATATATCGCCGTACAAAACGGGAACATTGCGAGTTTTAACAAAAAATGGAACTTCCCTCTTACCATTATGGATGTGTAGTATATATCAGCAAAGGACCGTGTAATAACATTTATTTAATGCTAATTTTCGCCTGTATTGTACTAATAATATTATGAAGAAATGTGATCTATTTTTATACTTTGTATTGAACATATGAGGATACTGTGAAAAATAATTAAAAAGATATAGCCTATTTTAACAGTGTGCTGCAAATATAGCAATGGTGAAAGTGTTTGGTATATCAGCAATAAGGAATAGGCTATTAGTTGTAGGTAACAATATTGTAGATTTTAGTTAGCTATTTAGTGCTATGTACGCAGTATATAGATAGCAGCAGAAGTGGTTACAGACATTGTGCTATCAGCAGTTTATAACCAAGGGTTAAATACAATTAGCTTTAACACTTTCCATGCGGCTATTAGTTTTACCATATACAAAACACATTTTTCAGAAACCTTTCCCAATTTTTAAAGTCAATCTCAAGGATTACAGAACCAATACTAGGCATGTTTGTACTTGATTGAATGCATTTCTCATGATGATTCCAAATATGGTAATGAAATTCAATAATTTTGACATTTTTGAAACATTTTGTGAAATTTTGGAATGTCGTCTGCAGCTGCCTGCCGCGTGGAAAGTGTTAAGCAGAAGATAACCAATGCAATATGGTTTTCTTTATATCATCGGTTGATAACTGAGGGTTTAACATAAAATATGCTATCAGCAGTATGACTAAAGGTTAAACACAATGGGTACCAAAAGTGACGGTTAAATACAATGTGATATCAGCAGTAAATAACTAAGGGTTATACACAGTACGCTATCAACAGCAGATCACCAAATGTTTAAAAACTCAAAATATGTTATCAGTATTTAGGTTTATACACCAGTCAGGATTAAAAACAATATGCTATCAGCAGTAAGGGTTAAACACAATATGCTATCGGCATGCAGTAAGGGTTAAACACTAAGGGTTAAGCACTAGTAATACTATCAGCAGTAAGGGTTAAACAAATGAGCTGTCAGCAGAAGATGAACACAATTTGCTTTCAGCAGTATAAGTACATTAAGCAAAATGTACTATCAGCAGTAGATAGCATTTGAGTAAGGGTGCATGGTTAAAACACACTGTGCCACCACCAGCAGTAGATAAAGCATTAGTGGCCTGAAATACTGAGCTATCAGCTGTAAAAGCGGATTTAAATACTGAGCTATCAGCAGTAGACAGCAAAAGTGGATTTAAATACAGAGCTATCAACAGTAGATAGCAATAGCGGATTTAAATACTGAGCTATCAGCAGTAGATAGCAATAGCGAATTTAATTACTGAGTTATCAGCAGTAGATAACAAATGCGGATTTAAATACAGAGCTATCAGCAGTCGATAACAAAAGCGGATTTAAATACAGAGCTATTAGCAATAGATAGCAAAAGCGGATTTAAATACAGAGCTATCAGCAGTAGATAGCAAAAGTGGATTTAAATACAGAGCTATCAGCAGTAGATAGCAAAAGCGGATTTAAATACAGAGCTATCAGCAGTAGATAGCAAAAGCGGATTTAAATACAGAGCTATCAGCATTAGATAGCAAAAGCGGATTTAAATACAGAGCTATCAGCAGTAGATAGCAAAAGCGGATTTAAATACAGAGCTATCAGCAGTAGATAACAAAAGCGGATTTAAATACTGAGCTATCAGCAATAGATAGCAATAGCGGATTTAAATACAGAGCTATCAGCAGTAGATAACAAAAGTGGATTTAAATACTGAGCTATCAGCAATAGATAGCAATAGCGGATTTAAATACAGAGCTATCATCAGTAGATAGCAATAGCGGATTTAAATACTGTGTTATCACACAGAAACTAGCAATAGCGGATTAAAACACTAAGCTATCAGCAGTAGATGGTAAAACCGGATTAAGATACTGTGCTATCAGGCAGTATATATATATATATAGAAGACATTATTTCACTGAACTGTCAGCAGAGAGCAATAAGGGTAAACAAATATTGTAGCAGTGCAGTATGGGTGCTATCAGCAGGGGGATGTAACATTCTAGGTCATACCCATCCAGAAGGTAGCTGCTGAGCACCCCCTGTACCCCCATCCCCACCCACTATTATGATACACACATGGTAATAAAACATAGCTATGTTTTACTTCAGCTATCAAATCTGTAACATTTTGAAATACATATTGACTCATCAGATGTAACTTATTTGCGTGTAACAGTAATAGCAAATATGATTAATGAATTTCATTTGATAAATAAATATTAATATAGAGCTACTGTGAAAATATAGATATAAATATAAGACATCTGGACTCCTCTCTATTGATAGTGCAGTCACCATCTATATATAGGTCACGTTATTACAACATCGGCACTAAATGACATAATTACCGTGGAAACATAAACCACCTCCTTGCCGTTATCTAACATAAAGCGTTTTACACATTACACGCGGCCGTACCAATATCAAAATACAGTGTACATGATACACATAGTTATAAGAACCACTTTAAATTCCCAGCTAGTTAAATTCTGAAGCTGTAAATGGTTATGTAATTCAAATTTCCCGATTCTTAAATGATATTGAAAAAATTCCCCCTCCCCCAAAAAAGAAAGACCACCCCCCCCCCATAAAAAAATCAAAATCAACAATTAAGACATCAACCATAGAAGTCTCTGAACAGAATTCAAAAGCCATGTAAAGAACCACTAGCCCAAGACTGTCTTTTACTCAATTGCAAGCTTTTGTCGTTGTAATTTTTTCGCAAATATTTAAATATAAGCATTTGATTAAAAAAATAGACATCAAAGGGTTAATATGCAAAATGTTATTAGAGTAGGTTTATGTTGTATTGCTTAACCCCTTGCTTTGTTTCACACCGGTTTCACATTGACGTTTGTTTAAATATAACAAAAATGTTATACCATTTTGGATCACTAGTGCTTTTAATCTTCGTTCTTGTCAAACGTAATAAATCCATCTGGTTTTGTCATAAAACATACGGTATTATAAATTCACTAAAACAACGTGATAAAATCACAGCATTAATTTTACATTATAACCATGCATGCTCGTATACGAACAACACATCGGTTTATTGGCAAGGATATCTCCCGCCTATATCATAATATTGTGCTCAATTTGTCAACACTGTACATAGCACGACGGCCAATGCACTAATTAATTACGCAGAGGGCATGTATCGACCTACTTCTCTCCCCTTTTATTTCCTCGGCGAGACATTAGAAACACAATAAGGCGGGTCAACGTTGCGCCTGAACGAATTACACATGTCATTAAACCAAGTTCATAAATATTAACTAGGATTAATTGGGAGCATTTGGGAGATTGCCCTTATGCAAGCAATGCATAAATAAATGCGCGAGCGGTTTAAGGGGTCTTAACCAGGGTTAGTTGACAACGCAATTTATACTATGACCGTATTGGTTATGTATGAACCGGTTTTGTGTTTATTTACATTTTCATTATGTTGGAAAGATTATGGTTTCATTAGGGCTTCATTCTTCAAGTCCAGGAGCGATCTATTTGGTAAAACCCTTTCTATTTATACATTTTTATATATTTATGCACTGGATGTTATATTAAAAAAAAATGATTTGAACTGCTCCACTTTTGTTGCTGTCATTTATCTCTTCAAAGAAGTATTTTATTCCTAATTCCGATATAGATAATGATTTTCTACACAGTGTCACGATGGGTTAGTGATACAAACCGGTATGATATGGGATTATTTATATTTTGATTCACGACTTCAGACTCTATAATTGATCGAGGTACAATTACTATCTACCGACAGCAACATTTAGACAAGTAATGTAGTTGTTTTGCATTAAGCTATTGTTAATAGTAATCTTTATACTTCATGTTCGCAAGTAGGGCCTATCCCAATCATAGCTGAAACAAAGTTGTCAGTTAATCCCTAAATTGCCTAGACCAAGATACAGGTCTCATCAATTTAGGGTTGAGCCCTAAATATTCCCTGATGCTGATGGCGGGGTAGATTCTGATCTCAGAAGGCCCTCGATACGTAAATAACATCTGTATTGTTATCATTGTTCTAAAATAGGCCTGCAAACAAAGTTGGAATATTCTTTGTAATTCGTTGGCGCTATAGCAGCCGTAAAACGAAAAAGATGTCATTTACTCTACAAATGTGATCAAATAAAATTCGTGCCTTTAAAGTTGCTTCTAAAATAGCTGATATGCTTATCCTTTTTAGTACACAACTGACAATATTTTTGCTATCTACTGCTGATAGCACGCCTTTTGTAACCAATAACCATTAGCCTATACACTTAATGCTGATCGTTGAAAATACATTGCCTTATGCAGATAGCACAGTCTAATTTGTGTGCTTATCAGCAGTAGATAGCATTTGTTGGGATCCATCAATGTTATACATCCGTCCCGATACAAATAAATAAATGACACTGCGACTGCTCCCTCGAAAGACAAGGATAATTTAGAAATACAGCATTTGCCCCGTGTTTTTTGTTTGTGCTTATCTTGATGGAACATATTTGATACTAAAGTATATAATTTTATGTAGAGTATACACTCTTGGAAAAAAGGGTGCTTCAGGGGTTCTTGGCTGTCCCGTATATGGAACCCTTTTTGGAACCTTTATAGTTCCACAAAGAACCTTTAACGGTTCAAAAAGAACAAAAAATGCGTCTTTAGAACCTCTAAAGGTTCTCTACAGCAGATTTTGGGGTTCTTTAAACTAAAGAACCTTTAACCCTGAGGGTTCCATATACGGGACAGCCAAGAACCCCTGAAGCACCCTTTTTTCTAAAAGTGTACAATTGGCATTTTATCCTGTCACCTTTTTATCTGACCAGAATAATGCCAGGTGAAGCTATGAACAGATGAAGATGCCTAGAAATTATTTAAGGGATGCTATACATTCTGCTTTCAATATCTGTCAAACCGCTCAAATACAATAAAATATTAATAGAATCTACACCTGCCAGTAATTGTATTGCATCCTTGGTGCCCTTAAATACAAATTGCGTCCAATTCGTTGCCATGGCTGTTGTTGCCCCTACTATAATATATTCTGAAGATTAAAAGATAAAGTTATAAGGCGGTATTTCATAATTTTGTGTATACGAGTACACATCACGGAAAGGCGGGTCCTTTGATAAATACCATCAGCCCAGACAGTAAGAATAATTTCATGTTATAATGTCATTTTCTGTTGGTATATAAATCAAATCTTATGGGAGTTTAACCCGTCCTACTTATATTTATAAATGTTTTTTGGTTATAAATTTGGTTCTTTTGGCAGACCAATGTTGTTATTGGTGGGAAGGTGATGATAATATGGTGGATGGGTGTGAGGAAACAGGTGCTGGCCCTGGTGGTCGGAAGTACTGGGGTGGTGGTGGGTGGGGGGGGGGGGGGGGGGGGGGGGGGCGGGGGGAGGGCGGTTGTTCGCTTGCTTTAAAAGTTTAATAGCTCGTTAGTCTGAATTAAAGCAGTACTCGAAGTAAGCCACAAATAACAAAGAAGACACTCTAGTGAGCTATCAGACTTTTATAGCGAGTTATCGGACTATTTTGTAGAGGGTGAATTATCTAATTAGGGAGCGATCATTTAATACGGGGGGGGGGGGGTGGGCACTTTGCACTTTAAGGGGGGAATCCGAATTTTTCTCACAAACTTGAGGGGGGAATCTGAATTTC